>JAGPOY010000533.1:0-22810 GCA_018983105.1 Silene uniflora | reverse complement strand
AGTACCTGCAACAAGACACACTTACGCCACGAGGACGTAGAAATTTACGGTAGAAAGATCGACTTGCAGAGCAAGTAGATACACTGTGTCTTGGAGATTCATCCCCTTGGCTATGCTTCTTCTTGGAGTTATTAATATCCTTTTTTCCACCCACTTGTCGAACTGAAGGGTACCTGCAAAGCCGACGTGTAGTAGAGACACGTGACTGTTTACCGGGCGAATTAAACTTACACTTTTTGGGATAAGCTGAGAAAGTAAAATGCTCATAGTCATTTGAGCTACGCTGGACTTGAAAGCACTAAGAGGTGATAGCCATGTTATTCTCCAGAGAGTTAGATAAGCTTGAAAAGGAAGGGACAACCGTAAAAGAAGAGAAGTTTTCACCAACTGAGGACGAACTCAAGCTTACACATGACGAACTCGAACTCGAACACAAGCTAACACTTGGGGGAGAAGGAGACGTGCCTTCACTCACCACTGCGGTCTTAAGTTTCCGCTTTTTAGAACGTCTCCTCCTCTTCTTCCTCTTATAATGGCCTCTTGTAATTCCTCCCTCCTTTGTTGTCTGAATGTTAAGGATCCGAATTGTCATAAATGACAGGTCTCTTTCATTGTAATAGCTTACCTTACTACCTTGAAGGATTTTTTGATAGGCTTGTTCGGAGATCCTTAATTGGAAGTTGAAATAAAAAGGGTAAAATGGAATTGATTGAATATTAGAGAGAGATTGAAAATTGGAAGTTGAAATAAAAAGGGTAAAATGGTCATTTCTGTAACTCGTCCATGAATGAGCACCACCACCCTAAACTAACTTGAACGTTTATTGTTGCAAGCTAATTATTCTCCTTAAATAACTTGATAATAGTTGCCCGCAAATGACTCAAATCCGAAATGATCCGGCTTGGGTTGACCTACTCTAAACTCTTGCAAACTCAAAATTGACATAGGCCAAACTGATTTGACCTCAACCCGATTCCGTTGTCCCGTTTGGCGTTTGCCAGGTCTAAGAGTTCAAATCATTGATTAACCATTTAACCTACAAAATACAGGATGAGGTAGTAGAATTCAGAGGAAGCTTACAAAAAATCAACGGAATAATATCACTAAAACTTATCAATTTCCCTATTACCTATTCCAGATTTCCAGCTACTCTTCCCTCGGATCTTTAGCAAAATTCTTACGTAAAAATATAACGTCCTAAAATACACAAAGGCAAAAGATTCAGAGGCCGTCCTAAACCACCAATTTGTTTTATTTTTCTTCACTGACAGTTGACTTCGGTCTTCTAACAAATCGACCCTGCAACATTGAAATTTGAACGTATCCAGCGTCAATTTTTTGTGATATAAAGCTTGTGAAACGAAATCCACCATGTCAACATTTATTAGGTTTGTCACAATATTATACAGCCAAAATTTATTGATCTATATCAAACTATCAATTACTGTATACAAGATAGACATCTAGGGAAAAGGGAGGAATGAGATTCAAAAGATATTATATTTAACTAGGCAGAGTTATTCTGCATCTCAATATGTTTTAAACTTGAAATTTGTAACTTGATTTCCCCTACATGATTGAACACGACGACAGCAATAACATCGCCTTTAAATGTGGAAAAGCATGTAGGGGGCCTATGAGTGTTAGTTTTCGCTCACTCCCCGTCTTAACTATAAAGCCAGGATAAAGGTAGTGAGTTGTGGTAGTTTGAGGCTGCTGCCATAAATTAGACCATTGTTCGAGTGCAAGGATTTTGGGGAAGAGACGAAAACAGAGAGATTGCTTTCACATTTATATAGCAAGTTGCAGGCAATATTTATAAGAATGCATGGAAACTCAACTAGTTACGGAGTACTTTATAAGGAGTATCATCTAGGGCCAAAATACAGACTCATATAATCTTTGAATGAAATTAACCCTATAACTTCAGTAACCAGTTAGGCTCAGAATTTGTGTCTACCTCACGGCTCGCTTCCTCACTCGTAATGTGCTCATCTCAATCACATAGCATACAGAAACAGAACACAAAGCAACAAATACACATTCCGACTCCAGTTTGTCATAAATCATTATTAAAATTGCATAAATGATCAACATGGTAGAGGCGTATAGCAACATTAGCATACCTTCATTCTAGGCCGTTGATCAGCGTTAACCTTCCTGACGTGGTACCTTATTTTTTTCGAGAAGAGGCGCGTTTGTCGTTTTTCCTTGTATCGCTGAACACTTGCTTCCCTCAAGGCTCCATTCTCACTAAACAGATCTATTTGCGCCAACCGTGCCTGCCATTTCAATATTTCAGCTATTTTTTAGTTGCTTCCAATTATACCTCAAAAGACTGAATATGTGACCATAGTATAGACAAGGCAAACAATGTACACCAACAGAGCGCTTTTAAAAGAATTATTAACAATCCAAAATTTTAGAAATTGGAAGTAACTACAGTATAAAATAGACCATCACATCATCTTCTCAAGCATTATAATTTCCTTGGGGAACAACAGAAGCAGTGTCGTCAGCAAAAATAAAGCACCTGAGAGTTCAGCTTATGGGACCAGCAGAAATTATATAAAGAGTAAACAAAAACTCTCTTCTTATGTCACTTCCTGTAGTATTAATGTGCATTTCACATGCTTTAATAACACTGAGGTAGTACTAAGATTCTACGAAAGGCTCCAAAACAACACGATGCATTAAAATTTGAATAAAAACATGACCCTTCTGTTAGTGTGTTACATGATGACTTGGTGTTCAATTTGATTCAAACTACATGTTGGAAGTTTATAAAGCAGTACCTGCCTTAGATTGAGTTAGGTATACACAAGGAAATTGCTCTAGTAACTTAGTTCGTGAAGAACTCCGTTCCAATTTGTACATCCCAGGTTTGAGACTCGGCCAACCGTACCCCCAAACCACGTTAATATGCACAGTAGAGCTCTGTTGCTGAAAATATCAAGTCTGATTGGGAAATCATAATTTATTTTAAAAGGTTTGGTTCATCAACATCTATAATAACATATTTAGAGCCAGAATCCTAAACAAAGTAAACAATCACTTCCAAAGTTACGCTAAACTATGCTCCAAGAATAATGGAAGGTGAAAATTGGGAATAAACGTAAATTCGCAACATACCGAGGCATCCATCCCTGACAACTCAGAGCCTGAAAGGTCCTCAGAGAAAAGCGAACCCTTATCGGACCAGGCATCCAAAACCTCTTCGTATTTAAGTTTCAAAAACAACCCAGCACTGAGTTGTGGTACTGTGAGTGGCACTGAATTTTGTTTGCTTGATAACTTTGTATTTGGAGACAATTCTTCCTTGAATTTATTAGAACTTGGCTTGGGATCTACAGCTGATTTTTCTTTGCTTTGTGTCAAAAGAGGCTTTGTGTTCAGTTTCATCATCTTTTTCTTCTTCTTCTTCTTTACAGGTGACTTAGGCTTGTTTAGTTGAGGCGAAATTTCCCCCACATTCACAGCAGGAAACCTCCACCACTCTCCCTCATCATTTTGTCTAAATGCCTTCGTTTCGCCTCTCATCATTCCAAATCCATAATCAACTCTCTCACCAAATCCTAATCCTAATCCAATGGGATACCCATAGCAAAAATCAACAGGGACACCAACACCATTAACATTACCATTACCACTACCATTGTTGCAAGTATTTGTTACCTCTTCTGGGCACACACCCAAATTCCCCATTATACTGTCTATAACACCTTCCTCTATTTCCTCATCAAGGATAGATTGAGTATCAAAATCTTCACACCCAGCACATAAATTTGAGGAAATCATTTTGGAACCATAATCATATGTGTCATTTGAATCAATATGGAAAGCCGGTTTGTCAACGGGAAAAGGAATGAGCAACTCATCTGTGGAGTCTTCAAAGCAAAAGGAAGAATACTCGTGGGGTTTCATGAATTTGCAAGGCTTAGAGAATTCATCAGAGGAGAATATGTTAGGATAAGCTGTTGAGAGCAGAGCAGCTGCCTCAGTGTATGTCTGATTGGGGCGTTTTCGTGGAGTTCGCGGCTTTCGAATGGAAGTAGCGACTGGGGAATCGCTTGATTCTGATATTGTAGAGGAAGGTGAAGATGAATGATATGTTCTAGAGGAATTCGAAGAGGATTTAATAATATCAAGGTCAATTCCATAGCCAGCTCGACGACCTCCACTCAAGCAGGAGCTCATTGTGGAAAGACTTTAGAATGCGCTGGCCGAATTCCAATCAAATGGCCAAGCCCGACGAAAATCTCAAGGACACTAGCTTGTAGTTCTTATGTCAATCTTCATTAGAATTCAAAAGTAAAAGAAAGTTACAGCTTAGAAAAGATTGAACTGATCTTAGAGAGAGCAAAGGGAGAGAAGTATAGAGCTTTAGCAAAGAAATGGCAAGCTGGAGATTGAGGTGCAGGCTTCAGACATTGCAGCAAAATATTCAAAACCCTGAATCCAACAAACTAGGAGTACTAATTTTTTTATCAATTAAAAAGGTTTGCTAAGGTTTAGTAAATGATGATGTAAGCTTAAAGCTACAATAGAAAATAAAAAGTACTTGGTGTAGTACAATCATAACCTAGTACTCACTGATTAAGCCTCTGGAAAAACCAACTGCAATGACCAAGGAAAGCAATACTCCTACTAAATAAATGTAGGTTATATTTTGGTAAGTTAAGGATGCATAGACTCTACAGTCTACATGAATCTTATATAGGAGCGGTAAATAAGGTAAAGACAAAGAGAGAGGGGAATGGAGCACAAAATTACACTCTAACAGGGAATGGGTTTCTGTAAAGAAAGAACCATAATTTAGCCCCACAATAGGAAGATGGGGTCACTCAAATTGAAGAGGTCACGAGTGGAAGGAAGAGATAAAAGATAAATGAAACTCTAAAGATAGCCAAAGAGGTGTGGTTTTATGAGTGATGGACCGACAGTGACGAGAACGTAACAAGGTTTTAAACACTCAAATAAAACAATCGTACGACATACTACCGGTATCAACTTCATCCCACATTATGCACCTTCTTAATGATAACAATGACAACGATTTTGTATCATAACGAGTCTTGCACCAAACCTATTGTAGCGTAGGACAATTTATGTTTTCCTATGCCAATCATAATTATTAGACTTATACTCTTGCAAAGACTTAAAATGCCCCCAGTTTGAAGTAATATCTCAAATATACTCATGCAAGGACTTAAATCTGCCACGCTCCTCAATTTTTTGAATTGTCAACAAAATTAGCTTGCTAATTTGACACAGAAACCAGCCACATTTATAGTGAGATGATAAAAAAAAATAGAGATATTTTTTCAGCAATTGCAATTTTTTTTTTGGGGTAAGATGCTATATGGCAAATTGGCAATACAAAAACAAATACTCCCTCCATTCCACTTTCATTGTTCACTTTTTACCCAAAATTGATTCCAAATTAATTGTTTCTTTCTAAATTTGGTATTCTAAATTGAGTGGACTACCACTATTACCCTAATCTTTTAACTACCACTTTCTCCATAAAAAATGAACTTATCCCCATTCTTCCTAATTAAAGGGGTAGAGTAGTAATTTTACATCAATTTCTTAAATCTTCCCAAAATGAAAAATAGGACAATAAAAGTGGGATGGAGGGAGTAATGTTTTATCAAGAAAATTTGAGAATAATAATATCAAAAACTCGCATTGCCAGCTACAAAACTGTAGAGTTGTTTCTCTTTCCCATCAATAGCCAAAACTAAGGGACTTTTGTATCTGTCATGTACTCATGCCATTGATATATCACAATCATAATTTTTGTATGATCATATTAAGTTGGTAATAAATTTGGAAAATATCAACTTCCTTCGGACCTCATCTCAGTAACAATTCTAGAGAATAGGTTTTTACTTTTATGATTAATAGTACCAAACTTGATTAGCACAAAGAAAGTAAGAAAAGAGGGAGCCACAAATATGCCCTAAAATAGCTGAGAAAAAGAACATGCGAAATTAGTTCATCACAGAGTTAATTAGTGTGTCTAATTACTGTTACATGCGAAATTAGTTCATCACAGAGTTAATTAGTGTGTCTAATTACTGTTAAATTCATACTAGGGCATGGGCTATACCGGTAAAGAGGAGAGAATCAGAGAATAATCCACTCCATAAGTTCAAGAAACTTTCATCCTAAAACCAATTGGTGACAGACTACTAACTCATTGGTTTATAAGTAGCAAACATCCTCCTGATTTTGTCAATGTTGAACACTCACATGTAAACTCAATAAGAGAACATACAAAATTTTCTACCATATAGCCATTGGATTCATTTGTAAAGTATCATTGACTCTTGGCTTTAGATATTAAGGTCCCGGATAAAAGAGAAAAAAACTTTAGATGTATCCTTTTTTCAAAAATAAGAAAAAATTGCAAATGTGTACTGATCTTTTGTGATTTTATGTTTTATTTTAATAGTTTCTTTAGGAAAACAAGAACTATATCAAAAACATATCCAGTTTCTACTTTTGCCTATACGTATCCGATACAGTTTTTGAATCAGATAATTTGTATACTTGAGAAACGACATACGATATCGTGCAAGTATAACAAAACCATATCATATACGGAGTATTTTTTACTCACACCTACGTACATTTAATTCAATCTCCCAGAATTCGAGGGAAGTTTCAAGACATAGGGGTAGTAGGGTGGTTCTACTAATAATCGTGCATATGATTTCAACATGACAGAAAATATCTAAAGAAGACCAAGACGGTCCCGAAACTGTCAGTGGCATATTCGTTAATTTGCAGCTGAAATCTATCGTGATCATGGGCAGGGAATGGTGGCTTGAGTAGGATCTATTCTCAGTTAGCTACCCATAATACCTTCCAAAGTGCGAAGTAATCATCATTTATTTACCACACTTTTTGTCATGGTAAGATCTCTTATCTAGTGACATGGCCTAGTACTATTGGGTGTACAGGATATTTCAGGGTCAAGGTGGAAGATATTTTCTGGGTTGGTGGCTTTTTCACATGTATCTAGAAGTCCGGAAGACTAGAACGGAGAGAAGAAAAACATTTAAGGACCATCTTAACCTAACTTAGCGTAACTTAAGACAGCTTTCATATCCGATAGAAATATCGGTGAAAATAAAAGGGGTTATGAGATTAATTAAGTTAAGACGATCTTAAGCAAAACAAATCAAACGTAATCATGTTACTAAAAGAACCCTTTTTACAATAAACTTGTGTAAGACCGCCTTAAACAAATATATGTGTTTGAAAATCAAACTTCAGGATCTTACTAGTTATTACGTATAGCTAGAATCTATGTTGTTCAACACTTCCCGAGTTCACGTATCCGTGTATGACACTAGTGCCGTGGACATTGACATAACACGACTCTCTCACACTCCATTTTAGACCAAAACTCGTCAATTTTTCATTAAATAATTGTGTCAACATTTGTTGCACACCCATCCCCGACTCTTATGGATCTGATGAAAGGGGCAGAAAATTATGCAAGTTTAGTATAGACGTGAGGTCATAATAAGATTAACCACAAATAACACATGAAAAAAATTGAGAAGTTTATTTAGATACACCTAAAAAAACTACTAAATTCATGATACACTTGAAAAATTAGTTTTCCTTTTAAGCTAGTAGTTCTCCCTCAACACTGCAAGTCGCAATGATACGCAACTTTTTGGTGTCTTTTGCCAGTGGCTGTGTAATCTAATTGTGTGGCAGACGAACTTATAACGCTGCGTTGATTCAATATTACCAATTTCCGGATTAGAATATAGGAAAAAGCCAATTCTCCTACTAGTCTACTTGCAAACCCTATACTCTTGCGCAAACAACAGGGAGTAGAACCAATATTTGTGCGGCTTAGTGCTAATAATACAGTAGCATTTACCATCCAACAAATTGCACCCTACTCTATCACAAGCCACAACATGAAAACAGGATAAATCTCCTAGATTGTGATGGGAAATAATTCACACCCTACCATATACTAACGTTATCTATGGTATTAAGCATATTTCACAATCCAAGATAATGATATCCCACTCAAATCGTGATGCTAGAATAGTAGAATGTCAAGTATGTTATGTAATGAAATCAGAATCCACGTAACATAACCCTAATCCATAATTTGTCAATATAACATAAATTATGTATATACCTGCCATTTCAGTTCACTATGCATATCATTATGCAAGTATATATAACTTTCAATAGTTCAAACGCGGAAACGCCACTAGCATAGTAGCACGTCTTCCAAATTTTGGGCCAAAAAAAAAACCTTAGGGTTCTCTTAAATTTTTGTAACAAATGGATCCATATAAGATTGGTTTTTTCGTGTCTGGTTCGGAGGCAAAATTGGTCTTTCAAAGAGCAACTTTGATCATCAGTGTATTAAAAATTTAAGAAAAAAAATAGAACCTAGCAAAACCCTTTGTGTGAAATAGCAGTTTTGCATAAAATAACACGTAATAGAATTGTAATAATTGTATCAATTAGGATTCAAACCGAACACCTCGTTATCCAATTGGGTATAGACTATAGAGTCATATCCACTACACTCCCAACACCTTACTAAATTCTATATATTTCAAAACGGTCTCGTTTTTGTAGGCAAAACCGTTAATTCAAGTAGCGGTTTTGATCTTTTCTTGTTTTCTTTTGCTCCAATTTTTAATAGCACCAATGCCCCACTGATATCGAATTATAGGTAGGTTGTTCTTTGAAGAGCGGCTTTGCTTCCAAATTTGACAGAAAAAAAAAAAAACCTATCCTACATGGAACCGTTGGTTATAAATCAAACAAGCAGATTCAAGAGAACCCCTAAACTCCAATTCTTGAAAATTTCGGACGTAAAAAAAGAAATCAGTAGTGGTTGATGGGGGCCTTTTTTTGTTATTGATAGTTATAAATCATATTTATAACAAGAGAAAATTGTCGACAGCAAGATTACCCTAGAGCCTCAATGAGTCCCATAGGCCATAACTGTAGGGTAACGAGAAAATTATCATTTTAAAAAGTTTTTTTAGCATAGTAGTCACTCCGTAAATCTTTGGGTATATCTATTTAATGTCATGCGTCCCCAATAATGTAAGTGGACAACATACAAAAAAAAAGTGAGAGCACAAATTAGCTTACCTTAAAAGTCAAAAAACCATGTTGTTCCATTGCAACTGAACTAAAAAGATTTTGTTCTTGGAATAGAATCAGAAAGCAAGTGTTCAGGCAAAAGCAAGTGTCCATATGCCTGAGAAACAAATTGAAAAGTTATTTTCCGAATCCACAAGCAAATACTCTGGTTTGCCTACAGAACTCTGAAAACTATTAAGCAAAATGAACCACATAGACACATTTTCAGATTGGCCATTACTCATAAGTCATAATGGACTATAGAGTGGGTGTAAATAAACCGTCTCAACTAAATTACTAGCTAGTTTAATTAAAAATTTTTAACTCATTGATCATAGATCTTTCAAGAAAGAGAGGACAAGTCCAGACAAAGTAAAAAAATGGCAATTAAGCTGATAATCCAAAGTCCTCCTCTTGACAACTTGTCAAATGGTAAGCTAGCTGACAGCAAACTAGAGTACAAATTAACAGTGATGCATTTTTTCAAAGTAAAATTTAAATCTATGTTAGCCTGTTAGGACCATAAAACTCAAATACTCAACCACAACCAAAAGCTCGTAATAAAATTAATACTGTCACTGCGTTCTCAGATTGATCAGCTTAACACGCACACAGATGAAATTGAAAGGACTTAACCAGTAATATATTACTACTTTCACCGATCACTTGTTTACATTTATATTTGACACAAAGATCAAGAAATGATGAAACGATCAATTGTGCATATTGCTAGTGTATAACAAGCAAACCAGATTGCTCTATTTAGCGAGTGGATGCATCAATTTGCACCTTCAAATGTGGTCTCAAAGCAGAAAGATAAAGAAACACCTACAATGAAATAGGTACACGACCAAAAGAAAACGAGTACATTGCCAGAATAAGTACATTTGGATTAAAAATATATTTTATCGATTTTTTTCCCCCTCAAAACCTACCTTAAATATAGGGGTATTTGGAAAAGGTCTACCTTATTTTATTTTATTTGTTTTAAACTACCTTAGTTTTCTTTTTGGTTGTTGAAAACTATCTTTGTAAGGAATCCGGACCTAGTTTTATCTCACATAATTTACTCTCTTCCTCTTCCTTCTTGCTGAGTTGGAGGAATTATTTTCACCATCACCAAGGACACCAGCAATTATTTTCATCATCACCAACAATTATTTTCGCCATCAAGCAACCATAAAAGTCGTTTGTCCTCCTTTAATAGGTAATAATCCTCATTCCTCAACCTACATGAAAACTCTGTCTCTGAGTTTTGGTCATAAAACCGACATTCAAATCATTTTCCTGGATTTGAGGAATGTCCACGACGTGTGGTATGCAATGGGGTGGCCATAATTGCATTTCATCATCTCATTTGAATTATTTGTTGACCAAAGGCCCCTTGACATTCTCAAATTGAAAACATTGGCAGAAATTAGCATTGGACAGGGGAGAAAGAAGACGCAGTGGATTGGGTGGAGAGGATTAGTGAAGAGAAGTAGTGTGTTAATAAAGTTTAGGTGGGAGATGACATAGAAGAGAATAAAAGGAGGGAAATCAGCAAAAACAAGATTAACAAACGTGTGAATTACTGAACAAGGGCAATGTCGGATAATTGACCCAACAAACTCGCCTGATGCTTTACCAAGTAGTTAATATTAAGAATAACTATAATGGTTGGGCCTCAACCATCACCTTAAGGTTTTGGTTGAGACGATTCATCTATCATGGTATCAGAGCCAATGTGACCGAAGGTCACGGGTTCGAATCCTGGCAACCTCAAAACCTCGGAGTGGAACCCCAGCACAGCACACGGTACGGCTGTGCACACTAACCACTCTTCAAGCCCAAACGGGCATTTGAGTGAGGGAGCGTATTAAGAATAACTATAATAGTTGGGCCTCAACCATCACCTTAAGGTTTTGGTTGAGATGGTTCATCTATCAGTTAAAACTTAAAAATACTGAGAAAAAACTAAGTTGGTTCAAAAATAAAATAAAATAAGGTATTTTATTTCCAAATACCTCTAAATATGAAGTATGTTTTCAATATTAAACCCTTTTATCAATACTAATTAGCTCTGGGATTGTTATTAAGATTTATATAGGAGATATTTACGTTGATATAAATTCATATATTACGTAGATTTATGTAATACTCCATGGTATATATAGATGGCACAATGCGGTTATTATAGGAACGCAACAATCAACACAACTACAAATTTATGAGAAATTCATTCCTCAAAATATAATCATGGTACCAGGCCTAATTAGCACCAGTGATCAAACCAGTGGTGATTCAACACCAAGTCTCCAAACACATAATGTTTCCCTAATAAACACATTGTTGATTTGAATGAGTATCAAAGATTAGTCTGTAAGTGTATGCATCCATAGAAATAGCCTCATCTCCACATGCTAAAAGGTTTGGACTCTGAAGAATGAAGACCCACCCACACACTAACGCCCTTCAACCCAATCCAAACTTGATAAACATGGAGCGTATGGGGTTACTACAAGAGCCCATTTAAAGCCGAAGTGTTTCTTCAGCCTTGGTAATTTTTAAAACCAGGCAGCTTCTAGGACACACGATGCGTAGGTATGTTATGGAGTACTCGTGATTGTTCAGACTAGATAAGACTGATATATTCAGCACTAAAACAAATACAGCTAGGGCTCCACAGAAAAGCTCCAAAGACTTACCTAGTCCTGCTACATTTCGGTGCAATATAAGTAGTATTGTTAAGGGTTATTCAAGAAAGAGCATACCTCTGCAGGGATGCATATACAATGACGACCAGAGAGTAGTTTTTTGAGGAAGAATCACTGTTATCATATTCTCAGTCAACACTGCTGAAATAATCTGGAAAAAAAGAGTTACATATCATTATTTGCTTCTGAGAGAATCATGGCCAATATCTTTTAACTGGTGAACTCAACATTTGTCATGCTAAATGATACATCTAGGTCATACGTCCATGCACCAAAGCAAAGTAACAGAGACAACAAAAATTCACCACCTTTTAGAGTAGACTCAAAGCTTCCTTTAAAAGTAGAAAGAGAGCCAATTGTTAATGAACATTCTTCACTGATAGATAATAATCTAATTTTATAAGGTACGTTAGCCACACAAGCTCAATCCATTTTCCATGGACTAAGCAAACAATATTTCCTTCAAAAAAGGCTGCAATCTAAGTATCTAACACAACTAGCAAATACGCCTAAATAAATAAAATATTGCTAAAACCAATTAATCACATCACAAGTCCTAACATTTTCCATATGCCTTGGGAATTCAAATTTTGCTCAAAAACCAATTCTTAATTACAAAGTGTCTGGATGCTGAGAGGGCATACTATGTGGGCGAACATCTCAATTTCGAGAAAATACATTGCATCCACAATTTTCCTTGTCACACCCACAACTGAAAAGTACTTGTAATTTATTCCAAAACTTTTCCTTTATTTCCTATAATAAACGTACCAAAACAGTATGCCAGCCTCTTAAGATAAAGTTTGCAAATTGGGTATGATGATCGTAGTAAAGCCAAAATAGTGTGCCGACCTCTAAAAGAAATTTTGCAATTTGGGTATGACGATCACAGAAGACAAAAAATGAAATGAGTATTAGAAAATGAAACTCCAAAAAAATAAAAGAATGGCCTCATTTACTGGCACATATTACCAAAGCTTTTATTTCCGGAAAGTACTATAAAGTTCCTCTAGTTGTCTGTCAGCACGTCAGCGTTTTAAAACACGTATATTAAGATAAGAATCTTCTGTCGAAACACAATCTACGAAAATTACGTTTGCTTTTTCTGCACTATTCATTAGTAAGAAGAATATTCAATACAACTTCTAATATATAACATAAAAGATAGTCATGTGAGATCTTGTTTAAATCGTCTCACCAGGTGGATCACGAATATCAAACTTTTATAATTTTTAGTAACATGTAACTAAAGTGATGGACAAAAGAAAACGTGCATTGGCATATGTGTATAAAGCAAACGTAAAGAATTAAATGGAACGGAGGAAGTATTTAAGAAAAATATTTCTCATGAAGTCACGATTTGAAGTGCTGATCTCTACATGCCAGTTTATGCAAACTCACTATGACATAATTCCACCTTACTTTCAGACACTAATAGAGTAATAGCCACACAATGACAGAATAACAAGTTTGCAATCGTTCTCTACGTACATCAGATGATGAAATGGACTATCACTTCACTGTCTTACATACCATCAATGTATCTCGAGAAAAAAGTCATGGAACATATCAAAACTCAAACACAGAGCATCACAGCCCCCATATATACACAAATCACCAAAACACACTTCTAAACAACGTCAAGGTACTCTAATCCTAGTCATTAGATTCTGAATCAACAATTCCAAGTCACTTATAGCCATTGTCTCAACTCACTGTCTGAAATGCAGATTCACAGCCTACTAGCTTTTAGTGCCAAAGCAAGGTAAGTATACTTGACATTCAGCTGCATCGCCTGCATGCGATGACACTTTCATGACAAGCTATACGCACTATGACAAATTAGTGTAGCTTCTATCACAGTATCTCTCACGTCTCATCAAACTTGTTCAAACTAAACAAAAATCATATATCATCATGGTCGAAGTAAATTAGAGATCGCAATTCAGGCTAACAAACTCGGATCAAGTTTCCATTATCGTCATTTATGGAGTACGTCAACGGATTAAGTATCAAAACCATCACCAAATAACATTCAATTAATCAAATAACTAAGGTCATGTTCTTTTAAACTGAAAGTACCTGAATTGAAGTGACAACAAAAGTGAATTGAACTAAATTGAACCAATAGACCTGATCTCAACAGAACTGAACAGAACAGAACAGAAATTAAGTCGAAAAGAATAAAGCTTAATTGCGAAAAACCTGAAACAAATGTGAGTATTCAGTATTGTATATTTTGTAGTATGTGAATAACACTACAATTAAGATCAGAACTTTGCTGATGAAAAAACATTTATGAAATTCAGAACCGAAATAGAAATCAATGGATTACTGTTTACACTCAATTCAACATGCATCCAACAATCAAGAGAATCAGCACTGCAATATGAAATCGGTGAATTACCTCAGAAATAATACACCAGTACATTCAAAAATGTTACTACACTGTAATTTCTCCATTACTTTTCACTGAAAATCATTATATTCGGAAAATCGGGACTGTAATATGAAATTAGTAAATTACCTCATATATAATCATCAGTTTACAATCAATTTTCAAAAATGCATCAATTCCATTTCCTTCGAACTAATTCCAGAATAATCATTTGTAATCTTTCAATCTCGGTTGTAATTAGCTGAAATTAAATTTATCTAGTCAGTAATTCACACAAAAATCGATCACTAAGTGCAATAAAAAAAATAATAATAAAAAGGAAAACTATTGCGATGAAGAGGTAGGCACCTGAAGCTTCGCCATGGATGATAATGAGAGAAAATACGAGGAATATTCAAGATTTGGCGACGATAAAACCCTAGAGATGTTCTGAGAGGAGAGAGAATTGCGGAGGTTAGGCGATCAGTTCGTCGGAATTGAAGATTGCGAGGGTAGGATAAAAGGCGCGCTTGTTTTGCTTTTCTGAAATTTTTTGATAATCATTGTCCAGTGTCCACCCAGTTAGATTTGGGGAAAGATCGTCACCATCACACATATTCAGAATTTCAGATTCTAGGAAGACTTGTTAAACGGGTCGGCGACTTCAGATCATATGAATGGTCGGAATACGACTCAGGTTATACGGGTTGTGGATCGGAATGGGGATAGAGTATGCGGTAGTAAGGCTATGGATCAAGACCGGGTTAGAACCAAGTCTTTTGGATTTTTGATAAGCAAAAATTGAAAAAGGTGTATCGACACTTGTACTCTATAATCTAGTGCAGAATAGATAGACAAAGCTTTTAGGCCTTTTCTTCGTTCTAGAGTGTAGACTTGTACAATTGTGCTCACAAGTTTTTTCAATTATATCGTGTACTCCTTAATTTTATATACTTGTTCAGGGAAGAGATTAGAAACTAATCGTCAAATTCAAGTAACCGGTATATCAGTATATGTATCAATTAAAGTAGCTCGGCATCACTTTTGTTCTAGTTTGCTCAATGTCTTGAGTTCACTTTTTCATTTCAATGTTGTATCATATCTTTTTGAAATATTATGGGATACCTTTTAAATATCACAAAATGATTGAAATATTTCAAATACAAAATTCAATTACAATTTCTAGGTTGCCAAACGAGTAAACGACCCAAACATACCAAAAAAGGTAAGAAGTAATCATGGATTTAACCTAAAAATAAGTGGTGATACAAATAACTTGAACTCAAAACTTCCATTTCGCAACTACCTCATAGGGTTCATACGGGAGCTCAAAAATCTTACAAAGACGATATTGAGAGCAATTGAAAGATAAATTACACAAATTCAAGAAAAACATCTTTTATAACAAATATAGTTTCACACAAATGAAATAAATTTACAACTTAAACATAATCTAAACATATACGCTACTAATATGCTTCCATTATTACTGCATATAACCTTTAAGAACTAACAAATTAAACTAACCAAACTATTAGAATCCTAAGCTAGCTACTAATTAAATCCAAATACTAACCCTAAACTCCTTGTAAATCACCCTTGTATCAAAACCCAAAATTACAACCTTTGTTCACATTGTTGCTACCTGTCGATTCCCAATTGTGTCAGACTTGACCCGCAACGGAGTAAAAATCGACTCAAGATCCGGCGGCTTAAAATAACCGCCTTGAGGAGGAACAACAGGTTGAATTGCATAAACCCTTTTCTTTCTAGGCGCAGGAGGACAAACAACAACAGCAACCCTAGCTCCGCCATGTCTCGGCGTACAACAACCCGACTCGTACTCGAACTCAACACCAATATTCTCCTTGTTCTCCATATGGGCGTCTAGCTACTGAAATTGGAAAAATAGATGAAGTGAATTATTGAAGACGGAAAGGATATAAATAGAAAGAATTTGAATGGGGGGAAATGGGGGGAAGTTGGAAAATTGGCTTGTTAAGGAAGCTGGAACTCTGGAAGTAGTAATGGGCGCGGTTTATTAAAATAATGAAAATTGGGATAAATGTGAAAATGTTGGGGTGAGTGATGTGATATTATTAATAGCTGCAATCTTCTGGCGGAAGAATCAAATTAAGCGGGAAATTTTCGGCGGGAAACTGAAAGGGTTTGAATTTTGGCGTATTATGTACGGAGACGGAGTATTCTAATTGGGAGGTACCTATGGAATATGGACCGTCCAATCGGGTATAGTGGGCGGTGGGTCATTCAAATGGACTATTTTTTTTTATAAAATTATTTTGTTGTGAAAAATATGTTGATTATTAATTTAATGAACACAAAAAAAAAAAAAAAATTTAAATTACGGGTATTATATAAATTTTTTTTTCTCTAAGGAAGGGTATTGTATAATACGGAGTATTGTCAAGATACTTATGCCTTAAAGAGTATTTCCCTCATTTCCAATCATTTGTTTATATCTTTCATATTTTGTGGAGTATATATTTTAATCTCCCTACTACTAAGAGAATAACAATTCTCTTAGTTTTTCTCTCCAAAAAACATCTAGTTAAAAAAGGAAATAACCAAAAGTGTCAGAGTAAGCAAATAATTACCAGAAATGGAGTGAAAATTTTGTTCAAAATGTGTAACTTTCACAAAATGTAAAAAAATTCCTCCAAGAAACTTTCATCAAAAATCATATGCCGACAAATCGACAATAATAATAAGGGCATTTCTCACTGAAGCAACTGTAATTTACGGAGTATTTATTTTTGCCCCAAAACTTGAGTTTTAATAGGAGGAATACACGGATTAATAGTAGTCCGAAAATATTTTATTTTTGCAAAACAAATATCTTGATGGTTTTATTAAAACTCAGTATTATTTTACGAAAATATCCTCGCTAAAAGAACCATCACCATTTATCATGTTTTACCGAGTGCCCGAGTATAAGGTACTCCTATAACTTATACTTAAGTATACTTGGCATAAGGAATTAAGGATCAAACAAGTCGCGTGTTTGTCGGGTCACTTCAACCCTGGTTATTCGGGTCAAATCAGGTTTTGTTTGGTCAAGACTCAAGACAAGTCATTTTGAACATGTTATTACCTAGTCTATTCACCGTTTTTCAATCGATGTAGAACAATGCCCCCACACTCATATAAGAAGAGACCTCAACAAATACAACAAATACTCCGTATAAAATGACAGTCATCACTCGTTATACTAGCTATGTTTATTCGTATTGTAAAATAGCGGTCAATAGTGTTAGAATCCGGACCGCATTTCCAGATGGTCAGGTAATAGTATCACAAGTTGTAACTTGTAACATTGTAAATTGAAGGTAGCCGGACCGGCTTCAAAATACACTTTACAACGGAATTTTCCTCAAGGAACATCTGTTAAAGCTCTGTTAAGAGTGTTAACTCATTTTGAAAGCCTAATCGTAACGCCTTCTTTAACTGCCTTCACTGGGATCAACTGCAGTCTGCAGGTAGCCAGGCATATTACCAGTATGATAAAACAATCATGCTGGCAATACTGAGATTCAAGCACGCAGACCTTGACAGATAAGATATATTTCTCTGGAAGATGGTCTTGTAGCTTTCGGCCTCAACCATGATGCCTTCGTGAAGAGTGGTTTGCATATTTGATTAAATTCTGCCACCATAGAGAAGTAATGTAAGAAGTTAAAGTTACAGCAAGCAGTTCTCTAGACACAAAAACATAAACGCGACTATCTTACATATGTCGTATCACCAACCCATTAATCATGTAGATAATACAAGTGTTTGGGTGGAACTCACAAACGTCTCATATTTTACCAGTTATCTGGATAGAATTACAAACCTTGCCTATTTTCACTCTCTAAGAGCTTGATGACAAGGTTTCCCCCAGGGGCCAAGATGCCATCATCATCTTGAGATTTCGCAGACTCATCAGTTTCCTTTTCAGAGTCAGAAACATTTTGGCCTAGAACTGACCTTCCAACTGCTAAGTCAAGGGCACGCATCCCTAGTTCAGCGGATAGAGCAGCATCTTTATTTTTGATTCCAGATACTGGGGGGCACATGTCTGATAGAATGACTGTAAACGCCTTCTGTATCAGGAAATCCGGGAAAAAAAGGACATTAACATCTCCAAAAATAGCGTTGTTTGAGGTCTAGCTCTATGATAGCTTGTACTACTGAGCTAAAAGTTTAATCAACATTTTCAGGCATGTCTACAACAACAACAACCACAACAACAACAACATCAGAGCCTTATTCCCAAAATGATTTGGGGTCGGCTGACATGAATCATCCTTTGGAATCGCCATGGGTGATCTCAAAAAGCGAAAATATAAAGGAAAGAACAAAAAACAAAAGTGGAGTGAAATAAAATACATAAGAGGGAAACGATTTTCAGGCATGTCTAATCTTAAAAATCTTGCACACATCGAAATGTAATGATTACCTACTGAGTATATATAAAGAACAGAGGGAGGATAAGTGTAGACACATTGTGATGTCGATAACTAAAAGAGGTGTGTCTTATCCCGAATCTTATGCACATTGGGAAGATTAGTAGAGATTAATCAGTGATTAAGTTCTTGTTCTCATTCGCATCATACAGCAATGCATCTGTTTAGTCGACTTTTATATACAAGAAAAGTACTGTTAACTCTCTAAACACCGAATGTTATGCAAATTATTCAAATTATTCATTACATGCTCAAACTTGATAAAAGATTGATTGATGCAACCTGAAAAGATTTAACATTTTTGTAATAAAGAAAATAACTAGACATTACCTTGGGAGAAAGTGCCCTTATATGGTCTCTAGGAAGTCTTAGAACATCTGCACAAACTGTTTGAACTCTACCATCGCAATAATCAGAAGGAACCCTCACCTTCTGCAATTTCCGATATAATGAAAATTCAGTACATCCACAACTCCAATAAAAGGGCGAGGTTTCATATCAAGAATCATTCAATTAATTTGTTACAAAATCTTAAACCATGCTCATTTGAAACTTCATTGTTTCTATCTTTAAAATTACTAGACCTAACTAAACCTTATGGTAAGACGGAAGCATAAGAGATTTGTGAACCATAGATTGCATATTTGCATTTCCAGACTACAGAAATACCTCAAGCTTGTAAATTATGTAAACATAGACGAGTACTCCATAGTTAATATTAACAGGGTAAGCGGTAAGGGTGTCAAATGTACGCAACCTTACCCCACCCCTAGATTATAAACCCAGATACATTGTAGAGAGTCCAGAAGTATTACCTTAAGATCAATACCCACCACAACTCCACCATTTTGAATTGGACCCAAGCTCTGACATGCCACCTGTTTCACAAAAAAATATGAGCAACCCACCAGTTGTTCGACGAAATGCCTCAAAGAAAGAAAGGAAAAAGAAGAGCAGAAAGTAAACCTGAAGCCAGGCACCAGGGGCACAACCAAGATCAAGCACTGAAGAACCTTGTTTAATCAACTTGTATTTCTCCTGTAATTGTAGCAACTATTCTTTCCAATAAAAATTAATCAGAAACTGAAGGTATACTAGCAGTGGATAATACAAGAATAACAACGTAAAAGCGAACCTTAAAGGCAGAACGAGCAACATAACGAAGGCGTTGAGCTTCTTTGTAGAAGAAGTCGGGCACTCCGCTCATTCTTCTTTTCCAAACACAACTGATCTCAATCAAATCCGGGGAAGTAGCAAATAGCACCCATACGTTTACTCTTATGTGCATTTTAACCCCACAACTTTTTGTGGGTGCAAATTAGCCCCACAAGTTTACTTTTGGGTGCAAATCAATTTTAGTATAAGATTTTGTACTTCCTCCATTTCTTTCAATTCAATGCATTTGCTTTTTGGACACTATTCATAAGTCGGGAGAATCTTCGATACAACTTCTAATATATAGCATAAAAGATAGTCATGTGAGATCTTGTTTAAATTGTCTTACCGAGTATAATATGAATATCAAATTTTTATAATTTTTTTTAATATGTAACTAAAGATATGAACAAAACAAAACGAACATTGATATACGTGAATAAAGCAAATGTATGGAATTGAATGAAATGGAGGAAGTATTATTTAAATATGAAAATTAAATTAGCATAATTATTATTTAATATTTATACAACCACATATATACTCCCTCCATTCAACTCCACTTTGCACATTTCCATTTTGCGCACTATTCACGAGTAAGCGTTCAAGTTCAATTTTCTCTCGATACATAAGTGTAAATATATTCATGTAGGATCTTATTTGATTCGTCTTTAGAAGTACTTTGAAAATATCTAACTTTTATAATTTTCGCAAATGCGTAGCTAAAGATATTTACCGCGCAAAAACCGCGTTGGCAAACGTGATAAAGTGAATAGTGCAAAGTGGAGTTGAATGGAAGGAGTAATTTTTAATTTGTTAAAACTCAATTTTACCCTCTCCATCTTACCATACCCCATATGCCTCCAGCGACCACCACATTACTACTATCTGCACCACCTAAGTCCGACCACCGTAAACCTAAGGTTAGTTCAAAATCACCGTCAACCACCAAAGAAGATTGTCATACGCTACCCATGGCCACCCTTACTAGTTACCACTATCTCGACCCGATCGAAACCGACCGACAATATTAACCATCATTTCTCAACTCCGAAAACCGATAATTTACCATGAATCCCTCTCCCCCGTCATTGAAAATCTTGCCAGAGGGGATTGTTTTTCATGTGGCGGGGTCGGATTCGACGGGAATGGGTGTTACGTGAGGCCGTGAGGGTGAGTGTTCTATTCTCCATTATATATAGCCTTTATGTTGTGCGGGTCCGGTGGTCAGGCGGTGTAGCGGGACGTGGTCAGGTGGTGGTGGAGGCTTGTAGGACTTGTAGTTGGGAGCAACGGCACTACGGCAGAAGAAGAAATGGTATTTGGGTCTTATTTTGGAGTTAAGGTTAGTAAAAGGTGGGAAGGGTAGATTAGTCCATACAAATTTCTAAAAAATGGGAAAATCAAATTGGAAAATAAAAAAGGAGTAAAATATTAAATATAAGGCTAATAAATTAAATTAGGGTAAATTGCACCAAAAGTTAAAGTTATGGGGTTTATTTGCACCCACATAAAGTTATGGGGCTAAAATGCACATAGAAGTAAACGTATGAGGGTTATTTGTTACTTTCCCGAAATCCCCCGAATCAAATTGCCTTATAATTTGCGTATTCTTTGTTTCCCCTATTCGTGCACATCCGAATAACCTGACCTCATATCCGAAAGAAGGGACTTGAGATTCGTAACTCGAATTAACCAGATTAATATGACCCGACCCAAAATGATTGTTCCACACAATCCATTACGCGAGACCCGGCCTATTCTGCATTATATTAAACCCCAAAATAACCCAATCCCGAACCTGATTGACTTGTTTTTCAAGTCTAGTAAGTACCATCTATCTATAAAAATATATTAAAAGGCTTTCTCTAAAACGACACATAGGAAATACACGTCACCTTGTAAAAAGCCACCTCAATGCCACATCTGACAAATTCTTCCACATCAGCGACACCTCCTCCATCTTATCCTAATCACTCTATTTTCTAGATGCTCTATAATCAAACCACGCAGTTACACCCCGAACATTCCTCATCAAACGCCGACATCGCTCAACAAACTGTTGCCACCGTCGACGTTCCTCCACCCACCTCCTCGAAACCGGCCGTCATCCACTGATGCCCTCTCATCAACGCCACATGACACTTACCGTAATACCCGAGCATAGCAGGGCCCTCCCTCCCTTAAATGGTAGACGGGTCTTCCCAACTCTCCGGCTGTATGTCTGACGGTTCATCTCTGTATTTGGTCATGTGGTTGTTGTGACGACTCTGATTTGCAGCGCTAGCCCCGGTAAGTTGTATTTCTCCTCCCAACTCTTCAGTATCCCCAGACGTATAAATTAACAACATTCATTTACTTCAATCAATTACCAATTACTTTCCGCCTTCCTAAAACGGTTACCAATGGCCTGTCATATTTGCCCTTTACACCACAAACTTCTAATACTTTCAACTTTCGTTATTCCGCTGCCCAAAGTATAGGTACGTTTGCGTTGATTGTTATTTTTTTTTTTGGAGGAATTTGATTTTAATCCAATTATTATCATCCTAATATTTGGTATTCGGCCATTGTTGTGTTATATATTTTGAACTTTCCTTGTCCTTCTGTTGCCCAAAGTATAGATACGTTTGCATTGATTGTTAATTTTTTTGGGGATTTTAATTGTAATCCAATTATTATCGTCCTATTATTTGGTATTCGGTCAATGTTGTGTTATATATTTCGGAGATGTAGCCATAGAAATTTGTGGGTCACTTTGATATGATGGGCGATATTTGAGGTTTGATTGTAAAGTTTAGGCTATGTTATATGAGGTAGGGCTGGTCAAAATTGCGGGTCAGCCCGGCCCGCCCACGGGTCACTTTTGACCCGGACCGTCCCCCAACTCGGCCCGACCCGCTCTATATTCGGACCTGTTTTGGGTCCCCAATTCTCAAGCCCGGCCTGTCACAACCCGGACCCGCCTT
>JAGPOY010000532.1:0-22810 GCA_018983105.1 Silene uniflora | reverse complement strand
GTACAACAAGAACACCGGGGAGATTAACAAGAAACCACCAAAGAAGAAGTATAAGTATGTCAGCCAGATAGATTGGGACAACTATATCGCTTATAGGCAATCTGACAAGTTTAAGGTAATTTATCTGTGACTCCTTGGGATCACTTTATTTGTAATCAATTAATAAGTAAAGAAATATGCTTACATTACTCGATACAATTCATTTTATGAAGAGATTGAGTAAGCAGAACACAACGAACAGAAGTGGTATGACAAGATCTTGGGTTAGGAATGAGGAAGGAGGCAAGGCAGTGGCCGCGTGTCTTCGAGCTATCCGAAGCGAAGAGGCGCGAGCATGGCCGCGTGTCTTCGAGCTATCTTGTCATTATCACGCATTTAAATGTGTGGTTTGTTCTATCCTAGGTTTTGTAGGATGTAATTGTTGTGCTTGACCATCAACTATACCGGGTATACTTAGCATGGATGCATTTGTTGAGTTTTTTTTTTGTGTTTGACTCGTTGTTGGAGTCGTGATTTGAATTTTGAGTCGTTTTTGGCCCGGTGTCGGTTTTGAGTCTAGTTAATGTCATTGGGATCCCGTCGTCATGCAAAAAACACTCCAGATTATTTTGAAATGTTTTGAAAATGTTTTTGTTTTGGAAATCGTTTTTTGAGTTTTCCGACTCATAGTTTTACAAACTGTCAATCAAACGTAGCGATTCCTAAACATGTTGTAGTCCAATAATCATCGGGTGTTTATTGGGGATCCTACAGATACTGGGTATCTATAGAGCCCCCACTTTGAATGAGGCTTGGACAGGGCAAGAGTCAAAGTACAGCCCCTAGGTCAATCAAAGATTACAACCTGTAGACCGAAGCGACGTCGAGGCGACTCAAATGGATTTGAGTACCTGCCGTCGGGAAAGGCGACGTCGAGGCGACTTAGGGAGTTCGAGTCAAGGATCTGCCGTCGGGAATAGTGTAAAGTATGTCGACCGGCAGCGCGGGTCGTTTAAAGTCTGTTAGACTACGCATAAAGGCTCATGAGTCATAGGAAAGAGTCATACCTGAGGCATCTTCAGGACATGTCTTTGAATTGCTTCTTCTTCGTGCGTAGAGGCACGCCACCCATGTTGATGTTGTAAGGCACGTAGCGACTCACGATCGTCGACTGGGTTGATATTATGTAGTGGCTCGCCAACCAGACTAATATTGTGTAGTGGCTCGCTAGCCATTGAAGGTGCGTAGAGGCTCGCCGGCCATTGAAGATGCGTAGGGACTCGCCATCCGTTGAAGGTCGAGCGATCGACTGCGGGAAATAGCTTGAATCGTCAAGGTTATTCAAGAGGTAGTTTGTTGAATGTGCGTAAGGGCTCGCCAGCCATCGAAGGTCGAGTGATTGACTGCGGGAAATGGCATGTCAGGCCTATTTCAAGAAGTTGTTTGTCGTTAGTGGACTCTGTGCGGGAGGTCACATACGTTCCGCTGGGAGATTTTGTTATACCCCGTTTTCTGCTAAGGGTCTACTCGGTCGAATAGTGTCCACTCGGCCGAGTAGACGTTGTGACCTCTTTGGCAGTGGTTCTGCAGGATGTATACTCGACCGAGTACAAAAAGACTCGGCCAAGTAGCGAGTACTCGGCCTAGTAACACTGTAGCTCAGCTAAATATGTCTGACGGGTTAGGCGGACCGGTTTGGATTAATTAGAAATGGTTTATTATTATAAAAGGACAAATTACTTCATCAGATACAACTTTTTCGTTTACTGCTTTCACAAAACCTTAAACCATTCCTAATTACTTATGTGTCAAGAGAGAATCCGGATCTTCACCTTCCACCGATGCGATCTCGCAAGTTTTCTTAGATCTACATATCGTACTATGTAATTGTGATTGAGTCAGTTAGTTTACATAAGAATGTGATTAGGTCACTGTATGATTGATTGATTGATTGTATGTATTAGGTTGTGACTTCGTAGAGGAGCCCTTTTAGCCGATTGCTTGTGCATGTGCGGATTTGCTATCAGGTAGGGTTTCCCTATTCAGTAATTGATGTTGTGACGATAATGTATTGAATTAACTGCTGAGGCTGATTACATGATTGAGGGGATGATGTGTACTCGGCCGAATAGTAGCACCACTCGATCGAGTAGCGAAGACTCGGCCGAGTAAAACTATGACCCGACCGAGTATAACTTAGTGTGTTATTCTGAAAAGCTTCTAGAGTAAGGTGACTCGGCCGAGTAATGAACTTACTCGACCGAGTCGGCTGTACTCGACCGATTGGTCCCTCCACTCGGCCGAGTAACTCTTTGGGCGAATGTGTTTTCTTTTGAGCCGTAGGCTGATGCTTACATTTCCCTTATTTAGTCCCATCAGCTCAAATTGCCGCCAAAGAGACCGAATGCTCATCTGTTAGCCGCTGACATGAGGCTAGATGAGATCATGAGATAGCTAGGTTGATTGAGCAGAATGAGATTCTCAATGAGATCATCAAGCGGGTAGGTAAGGAACCGGGGGAGATGAGTGCACCCACGATGAGCACCGTGATCTCTCGCTTCCACCCTACAGTCTTTGAGGGTATAGGTGAGCCCAAACTGCTCGACAACTGGCATGACGAGATGGAGAACCTGATGAAGGTCGTCCAATGTCCGGAAGACTTGCAAGTAGACCAGGCTGCGTTCTACTTGAGGGATGCTGCTGGCGTATGGTGGAAAAACGTCAATGAGTCTGCTAGGGAGTACTACCAAAACCAGGGCAAAGGGTTCATTCCATGGAAAGCTTTCAAGGCTGAGATGAGAAAGAGGTTCATACTGGAGCATGCTCGCAACAAGCTAAGGGCGGAGTTTGATTCCTTCGTTATGAGAGAGGGGATGACGGTGGCTGACTACTATCACAAGTTCTACGCCTTGTCCCGCTATGATGCAGATATGAAGTTGAGTAATTTGAGCTTGGCCATCCGTTTCGAGAAGGGGCTACACTTCAAGATTTTGGAGAAGCTACCGATTGGGACGTTATCAGACTTGACTGAGGTATGTGAGCGAGCTAGGCATGTTGAGCGAATCATCGACATGTCTATGGAGGCTAGAGAGCGTGCTACTGAAAAGAGAAAGGCTGAGAGTGAGGGTAATGGCCAGGGCAGTTCCAAGAGAGGTGGCTATACCCAATCGCGGGGATATTCTGGAGCATCTAGCTACGGAGGAGTTTCCATAGGTGGAGGTAGAGGCGGTCGTACTTCTAGTGAGTCATCTCTTTTGACTTGTTATAACTGTGGAAAGATTGGGCACCGACGCTTCGAGTGCCGAGGTCCAGGTGGAGGTGTTTATCAGCCGCGATCAAATCAGAGAGGCTTTTCGCAAGCACCAACACATAGTATGGCAAGTAATAAGCCAGTTGGGTCATGGTATAACCAGAATGGGCAGAACAGCAATGGTGGAGGATCTTATCAGCGTCTGACTACCACCGGGAATCAGACGACGGCAGCTAAGCCGACTACATCAGCAGCTATAGTTCAAGGAAGGGGTCCAGCTAAGAGTAGTGGTAAACTATTCAAGATGGAGAAACAGGCGGATGAGGACGACGCGCAAGTCGTTACTGGCAGATTTTCTATTCACAACACCCCGTTTTTCATTTTGTTTGATTCGGGGGCAACCCATTCTTTTGTATCTAAGAGTCATGCCGAAAGTATGGGATTGAGGGAGTATGAGCTAGTGACCGATAATGTTTTTATACCTTCGGGGGAGTTAGTATCATGTAATAAGAAGTATAGAGATGTATCCATCTATATCGGGGAAACGAACTTTCCAGTTGACCTATTAGAGTTTCCATTAGATCGGTTTGAGGCCATTATCAGGATGGATTGGTTGGGTAGGCACAAAACTAAAATAGATTGTCATCAGAAGAAGGTGACATTGAGAGGTCCTAAAGGGAGGAGTGTTTCTTACCGTGGGTTTGTGGTCAAACCCAAGTTCAAGTTGATTGCAGCTATGACCCTGAAGTTTTATTTATGGAAGGGATGTCCAATAATTCTTCACCACTTTTGGGATAACCGATCTGAGGTGCTAGTAGCATCAGAAATACCAGTCGTGGGTGAGTTCGCGGATGTCTTTCCTGAAGAGATACCGGGATTACCACCGAAGAGAGATGTAGACTTTACCATCGACTTGAAGCCGGGGACTGGACCGATTTCTAAGGCTCCATACCGTATAGCGCCGAGAGAACTAGAAGAGTTAAAGAAGCAGCTAGAGGATTTGTTGAAGAAGGGATACATTAGACCAAGTGTATCACCTTGGGGAGCACCAATCTTGTTTGTCAAAAAGAAAGACGGTAGCATGAGATTATGTATCGATAACCGGGAGTCGAATCATGTAACTGTGAAGAATAAGTATTCGTTGCCAAGGATTGATGACTTGTTCGATAAACTAAGTGGAGTTTGAGTGTTTTCGCAGATCAACTAAGTGGAGTTTGAGTGTTACCATCAGCTGAGGATTAGCGACGAAGACGTGCCTAAGACAGCTTTCAGATCGAGATATGGGCACTACGAGTATGTGGTGATGCCTTTCGGGTTGACTAATGCACCGGCGGGGTTTATGGACTTGATGAACCGGATTTTCAGTGGGTTTTTGGACCAATTTGTCGTGGTATTCATCGATGACATTTTGGTCTATTCTAAGACTAAGGAGAAACATGCTGAGCATTTGAGGCTAGTTTTGCAGAAGTTGCGCGACAACAACCTCTATGCTAAGTTGACCAAGTGCGAGTTTTGGCTAGACAAGGTATATTTTCTGGGTCACATTATTTCAAAGGAAGGTGTTTTTGTTGATCCAAGTAAGATTTCGGCAGTGTCAAACTGGGAAGCACCGAAAAATGTGGTAGAAATTCGGAGTTTCATAGGTTTGGCAGGTTACTATCGGAGATTCGTGAAGGATTTTTCAGCAATAGCGAGGCCTTTGACAGCATTGATGAGAAAGGATACGAGATTTTGCTGGGATAAGAGCTGTGAGACGGCGTTTCAGACTTTGAAGGAACGTTTGACGACAGCTCCTGTCTTAACATTTCCAGAAGGGAGTGAGAATTTTGAGGTTTACACAGATGCTTTGAAGAAAGGTTTGGGTTGTGTTTTGATGCGGAATGGGAAAGTGATTGCTTATGCTTCGAGGCAGCTGAAACCATATGAAGAGAACTATCCGACGCATGATCTAGAGTTGGGTGCTGTAGTTTTTGCTCTCAAAATCTGGAGACATTACCTCTATGGGGCGACATTCAAGGTGTTTTCAGATCACAAGAGTTTGAAGTACATCTACACTCAAAAGGAGCTGAATATGAGACAACAAAAATGGATGAAGCTGATTGATGACTATGATATGGAGATATTATATCATGAGGGGAAGGCCAATGTAGTAGCTGACGCGTTGAGTAGGAAGAGTGTACATACCTTGTGCACTCAATTATCTTTGATGCAGCTAAGAGATGAGGTAAGAAAGATGGGAATCCATATGATTCGGAAGGGAGATATAGTTAGCAACTTGACAGTTGAACCAGAGCTCTGTAGCGAGATTCGAGAGAAACAATTGATTGATCCAAGATCATAGAGTGGAAAGAGAAGCTGAATGACACAGAGAATTCGAGGTTTACCATTCATGTTGACGGAAGCCTTCATTTCGATGGACGATGGTGTGTGCCTAACGATGCTGAAATGAGGAAAACAATTATGACTGAAGCTCATTGCACTCCTTATTCAGTGCATCCGGGTGGTGATAAACTTTACAAAGATTTAAAGAAGACCTTTTGGTGGCCAGGGATGGAAAAGGAGATTGCCGAGTTTGTTGCTAAATGTTTGACTTGCTAACGAGTCAAGGGTGAACAAAGAAGACCGCAAGGATTGGTTAAATCGCCTGAGGTATCTGAATGGAAATGGGAATCTATATCCATGGACTTTATTATGGGATTACCGAGGACTCCGCAGGGTAATACCATGATTTGGGTGATAGTGGACCGACTGACGAAGTCAGCTCACTTTATTCCAATGAAAGATACTTGGAGTAAAGTTCAGCTAGCTAACGGATATAGGAAGAATGTTGTACGACTGAATGGAGTACCAAAGGACATTGTGTCGGATAGAGATGCGCGGTTCATATCAAAATTTTGGCAAGAGTTGCAGGAATTGATGAGTACAACCTTAAAGATGAGCACATCATTTCATTCTATGACGGACGACCAAACTGAGAGGACGATAAAGACCTTGGAAGATTTGTTGAGAGCTTGTGTGATGGAGTTTGGTGGAACTTGGGAAGAGCGACTCGACTTGATTGAGTTTTCATTCAATAACAATTACCACACAAGTATTGGTATGGCACCGTTTGAAGCTTTGTAAGGAAAGAAGTGTCATAGTCCAGTTTGCTGGCACGACAGTGCTAAAGCTGTGGTTTTAGGACCACAAATGGTACAGGATATGGTTGAGCATATAAAGATGATCAGGCAAAAGATGAAAGCAGCTCAGGACCGACAGAAAAGTTATACAGATCTCAAACGCAGACATGTGGAATTTTAGTCGGGTGACAAAGTTTTGTTGAAAGTCTCGCAGATGCGCGATGTTATGCGATTTTGCAAAAGAGGGCAGTTGAGTCCGAAGTACATCGGACCTTATGATGTGATAGATCGAATTGGCGAGGTAGCTTATCGACTTGCCTTGCCACCTGCACTTCATAGAGTACACAACGTGTTTCACGTATCACAGCTAAGACGATATAATACTGATATGTCGCACGTGTTGGAGCATGAGACTATTGAGTTGGATGAGACCTTAACATATGATGAGCTACCGACAAAGATTTTGGATCGTAAGGTTTGAAAGACAAGGAACGGTGAAACTGCTATCGTGAAAGTGTTATGGTCTAATCACGAGATGGAAGAAGCTACATGGGAAGCTGAGACAGCTATGCGCGAGAAGTATCCACATCTTTTCGACGAAGTATGTTTGGTTACGAGGACGTAACCTTATTCTTCTAAGGGGGGTAGGAGATGATCGCATAGTGTTTTGTAGTGTTTTATAGGTGTTTTAAGCTTTTATGTTGTTTTTATAGAGTTGGTTGGAGTAAGTTCCGAGTTACGGGTATCACATGTTGTGTCATATTAAGTGTCGAACTATATGTTTTGTCTTTGTTACGGGTATAAGTTGAACTTCGGGGACGACGTATATTTCTAAGTAGGGAAGACTCTAATACCCCGTTTTCTACTAAGGGTCTACTCGGCCGAATAGTGTCCACTCGGCCGAGTAGACGTTGTGACCTCTTTGGCAGTGGTTCTGCCAGATGTATACTCGACCGAGTACAGAAACACTCGGCCGAGTAGCGAGTTCTCGGCCGAGTAACACTGTAGCTCGGCCGAGTATGTCTGACGGGTTAGGCGGACCGGTTTGGATTAATTAGGAATGGTTTATTATTATAAAAGGACAAATGACTTCATTAGATACAACTTTACGTTTACTGCTTTCAGAAAACCCTAAACCATTCCTAATTACTTCTGAGTCAAGAGAGAATCCGGATCTTTACCTTCCGCCGACGCGATCTCGTAAGTTTTATTCGATCTACATATCGTACTTTGCAATTATGATTGAGTCGGTAAGTTTATATAAGAACGTGATTAGGGCACTCTATGATTGATTGATTGTATGTATTAGGTTGTGACTTCGTAGAGGAGCCCTTTTAGCCGATTGCTTGCTTGTGCTTGTACGGATTTGCTATTAAGTAGGGTTTCCCTACTCAGTAATTCATGTTGTGACGATAATGTATTGATTTAACTACTGAGGCTGATTACATGATTGAGGGCATGATGTGATTTCTGGTATCAATTGTATTGCATGAATGTTCCGGCTGAAAGACGGTTACGGCTGAGTAAGTCCATTGTTGGGAGATGGTCCATGCCCTTCGATCGCTCCTTGTGACTCCCATCACAAGGAGTATGTGAACATTAATGAACCTAGGGTTTTCACTTGTAGCGATGAGTGGCTGCGGTGACGAGGCTGTGTCACTGGCTGATGGTACCTGTTGCGATGGGTATGTAGCTGAAGGTATTAGAAATGATTAATTGACTTCCATTGTTGTTATTGATTACGTTGCATCGATGTTATGACTGCTCATGGTTGCTGACCCCGTTTGTGTTGTCTTTGACCTGTTGTGATCCATCGCGGGTGGTGAGCAGCTTGTAGCAGGTGATCCTGTTGATGGAGTCGGATGGAGGGGATACAGCCGAGTCTAGCTCTACAGTTGTAGCTTCCGCTTAGTTTCAGTTTCAGTTGTTAGACAGTTGTTTTGGTTTATGTTTTGTTTTAAGACGATGTAACATTAACTTTACTTTACATTTCAATCACTACTACAAAAACTATGATAGACATCGGAGTTTTTAACTAATAGACATCTGATTTGACCTCCGATGTTAAGTTGAGTGATGTCCATTATAAGACAATAGACATCAGAGTTAAGTCTGATGTCTATTTGATCAATGGACATCAGATTTTTAGGAAAACCGATGTCTATATATCTTTTAGACATCGGATTTTAAGAAAAGTCTGATGTCTATTTCAGAAATATACATCAAATATGTTAAAAAGCCGATGTCTTATTTAAAAGATAGAAATCAGATTTTTGCAAAAATCTGTGTCCATAATAATAATTTTTTATTAAAAAAAAAATATTATGTTGTTGCCCATAGCAGTCGTACACATGATGACAATGCAAAAAATAAATTTTTACAATCAATCAGATCCAAAGCCAATTACAACAAGATCTACCATGAAAAATGTGTCAAATCTACTTTAGAAAACTAACCTATGAAAAAATAGAAACCAATATACTCTCTAAAAAATAAGTCGAAGATGCGAGACTACTTGGCATCACCAACTTCTTGACAACCCCTTATTTGCTCATCTCCAATTGCACGTAGACGGAGAGAATCTGGTTCGACACACCAAAGCCAAAAGAGAAAATAAATTGTCAATAGAGAATAGAGAAGATCCTATATAAGTCGCCTATTTGCAGCTAGTGACAGCATATGAATATCTAAAACAGCATACACTTTGTAGAATGAACAAGTATGCGCAAAAGGTACTGCATACTGACCGTTTCCTTCAAGTTTACCCCAACACAAACGGCTGCATCTATTGACATGCTTACTCAATGCCCTGGCACCATCAGTCAATGAGCAACCTTTAAGCTCAAACCAAATAGGAAAATAATTAGCCTACTATTAGCAAAAGGAGAACCTTTTAAATTAAAAGAGAGTCGATCATATATCGAATGAAAGAAAAAACATAGCAACCTATTAGCATCCTATATTCTGTCCATTATCCACACTTGACCCTTACCCATATATATGATCACCATATCTAAGCCAGTTGGCTCTTTACCAAATGGACCATCGAATAGAATCTGAAAGAATGAACAAATTGACATTGACAGTCTTATAATGGTCTAGTATAAAATTACATATCATTTATTCTACATCTTTTGCACTGTTCTTTTGCAGAGTGTTTAGATCTTGGAGTGTGGCCTTCTGATCACTGTTATTTCCATCAACTTTCACCCGCAATTCCCCTATAAAATGGTCACTACAAGTGAGTTAAAACCTCTTATATAACAGTGTAACATGAAATTGCTGAGTAAAAGTAATCATTTAGCACACAACTGACCTAGACAAATTTAAGAAAGAAGATATAGTTGAAATGCATATAACGAGTTAAGATTTACAAATGATAGATGCACATCATGCTTAGTCCATATATGAAAATTTCATCTACTGTTTAGGCAGAGAAATGGGCTAGGATGCAAGTACAAGCACCTTAACACAGCAATCATATTCTTTTCTCGGTGCAATCAACTTATACACGCTCATTTTGAAATATATATATGACTATATATGTGAATAAGATATCCAACTATTTAAGCATACAACAACCAAAAACAATACAGAAAGAAGCTTACATTCGATTAATGTGTAAGAAATTGACCCACTTGAGTAGTTCAATACTTTCATTTCTTCGAATTATGGTGTCAAAACTCAAAAGCATCATTCAGACGATCCGAAAGTGTATCAACATCGACATACTCAGCCTAGTAAACAATGTTACCCCAATTAAGCTAAAAATCAACCAAAAGACGTCATAAATTATCAAATTACTGACACAATACATAAATTACAAGAAAGAGGCACAAATACCTCGGAATTAGCATCAGAGTACATAATTTTCATAGCGATTAGCATTAAAGCATAAGTCTCTACACAGTTTCACTTTGTCCTTAGTTATCAGTGTATTGGCTTAAGGTACTCTCTACACAGTTTGGCTTCAGTTAATAACTTTTGGGAGAGTTTTTTCATCATCTCTCATCTATGAATGTTAAACGGCTAACCTAGTCTGGTCTTCATTTTATTTTATGTGGAGTAGGGAGTCTTTGGCATCATGTATCATGTACTCAAGATTCTGTTACTTGATTGTGTGATTATTCTAACAGAAATTGAATTTTGGTACAGGTTGCTGATTGTAATGACCAAGGTTGATTGTGATGACAAGAAAACCCTTTGTGGCAAATATGATGTTAGTGGATACCCCACACTGGAATGATTTCCCAAGGGATCCTTGGAGCCAAAAAAGTGAATTTTTGCATTTTCTGTAAAATTGAATTTTGGTACAGCCCCTTATTTGCTCATCTCCCATTGCACGTAGACGGAGAGAATATGGTTCGACACACCAAGTCAAATTAGAAACAAATTGTTAATAAGGAATAGAGAAGATCATATATAAATCGCCAATTAAAAGGCATAAGCAAGACTCAAACATCACAATTATATGATACTTCATATATCAAATAAGAGTCTAAAATTATGGAATAGAGAAGATCCTATATAAAGGTCAATAACAAGAATTTATCAAACATTTAGGATTCCATACAGGAAACAATACTTTGTTAAGCAGTCAACTACGATCACAAACTTAGAAATTAACAATAACGATCCATACAAACTCAAATACTCAACTGTAATTCCCTATGTACCCAAATATAAGGTTCAATGTAACCAAAACCCAAGTTTATCAAAATTAGGGTTTCACTTTTCCCAAAAAATTAAACAATTTCATAAAAACAAATCTAATTTGTTAATCGAAAGATAAGATTATTGTACTTATGCCCAAGTCTTTAAGAGAGGAGGGAGTAGCAGACAGTTTGCAGTATTGGAGATATTCGACCCTAAATTGAAAAACCGAATATAGTTCAGCTTCACAGAAGATGACTGCAGTAAGCTTTTGAGCAAAATGAAGCCGATAAACTAAATTGAAAAATTGAAACCCTAGAAATCGAGCTAAATTGAATAACAAAAAAGCAATGAACTGAACGTTCCCCAAAAGCAATGAATTAAATCTTTCATAAAATTAACGAATTAAACAAGAGTAAACATTGTAACATTGAAATGCGAGAAAAACAAAACCTGATCAGGGAGATACTTGAGAACGGCCTAGAGATAAACAGGAGCACTTGCGCCACCATGCTCCGCGGAGAAACGGTAACGAGAGGCTGGCGTTTGGTTGAAGAAATTGGGGTTAAGGTTTGAAATCTGTGGTTTTTGATTTTTTGAATTAGAAAAATTGGGGATGAACAGATACAGTAGAAGAGAGAAGTCGTGAAAGTTATGACTATGACGGTCGGGGTTTGGGTGATTTTAATCTATTTTGGGGAAATAAATGGACATCGGGTTGTTAGATGTCCGATGTCTTTCAAAGTAAAGGATTAATAGGCATCAGTTTTCCGGAAAACCTATGCATATTGAATTATATGGACATCAGTTGTTTTTAAATATCCGATGTCTATAATTTATACATCGGTTTTTTAAATCTCTGAGGTCTTTTAAGTGATGTCTATAATAATTTTTGTAGTAATGAATAAATTGTCCTTGATTGTTTATCTTATGATGTTCACTACCTTGGGAAACCGAGATGGTAGCATCCTTATATGCTGGGGCAGTCCCTGGTAAGGGGCTTTGGTATATTGGGGTCTTACAGATTTTGTTGCTTATAGGAGATGTTTGTGGTGCATGGAAGGGATAGGCCTTTCGTAACTCGGGCCTAGCTCCTGTAATTTTGAATTTTGCGCTGGAAATAACGGTTTTTAAAATTCCGTCGCATGCAATTTTTGTGAGGAAAATAACGGTTTTTAATTCCGTCATTTGAAATTTTGTGATAATAGCGAATTTGAATTTCAGTATTTGCTATTTGAAATTTTATGTAAAAATAGCGAGTTTGAATTTCCAATTTGCCATTTGTGTTGAAATTTATTTTCGTGATAATAGCGAGTCTTAAATTCGCTATTTGCAATATGAAGTTTGTTTGAGAGTAGCGTGTTTCAATTTTGCTACTTGAAACTTGTGAGGAAATAACGGTTTGTAATTCCTTTATTCGAATTTTTTGTTAACAGTGAATTTGAATTCTGCTATTTGCAATTTATGTTTAAAAATAACAGTTTTTAATTCTGCCATTTGAAATTTGTTGTGAATAATAGTTATTTTAAAATTTCGCTATTTGCAATTGTATAGACAATGACGGTTTTTAATTCCGTCATTTGATATTTGTTGTGATTATTAATTGTAAGCGGGCCAGAACCCAAAATTTCGCTGGAAAAGGTAGAGGAGCCTCAAGGAGGTGCGAGGCTCTTTGCGAGATAAGAGGCTTTCCCTTTTTTCTTCAAAATAGATGCGACGATCCATTGCTCCTCATTTGCCTTCGTCGTCTTCGACAAAATCACAAAAGCTCTCAGAATCGCCATTGTTGATCTTGTTTTTCTTGCTTGGATTTGTGTTATGCAACTCATGTCATCTCAAAGTATGTAAATCCTCTTGATTCCACTTGAATTTGTTTGCTTTTTTGTTAATTGAATTGGGGCGAAACTTTAATTCGTTCGAAATCGAATTGGGCATTTATGATTTGCCCATTTTCTAATGAAATTGATGCTTGCATTAGGTTAGAAACCTTTTTAGGGGTACATGGGTGCTTTGAATTCGCATTTTGGTTCCCAATCATGCTCCCTGGTTGCGAAAAACACGAGTAAGGCGTGAAAACCGTCTTATTTCACAATGCTGTGCTTATTTGTTCGAGTCGGGTGCCCCACTAAGTTGCATTGTAATTGGGGAAGGTCGTCTTGCTATGTGGAACCTTCGTTGTGTGCCAGGGGCGAAATTTCGCATGTTGCCTTTGTCAGGCAGTCTTATGCTAACGAAATAAGTGCATGTTTGGGCTCGAACTGATTCGTATTGCGTAGAATAAACCATAACGGTAGTTTAGGTCATCTTGGGGCGTGATCGAGTCAACTTGCATTGTTGTGGCCGTAATTTGAATTTTTGACCTGTTTGGGCTCAATTTGGCGTAAATTTGCCTTTAGAGCTTAGTAAAATATCTGGTTGGAACGGGTGGATATTTTTTTTTTTTGCAGGCCTTGTGTTAGCCCGAGGGGGAGGTATTTGGTTATTTTAATGTTGTTGCCTTTTGTTTTGTTGTTTTTTTTTGTTATTGCTGTTTTGACTCGTCCGTTGTTTCAGAAAGATGGGGGAGTCATTTTTTTGTGAGTTTTTTTGTGAAATGTTGTGCTGGATGGGATTGGGCGGGTTTGCCCTTGATGTTGTTTGCCTTTGTTTTGTGTCCGCAGGTGATTTTTGTTTTTGAGAGTGTTCGAGGGTTGTTGGGCTCGTTGGGCTTGAGGCTAAGACCTTGGAGGAGGAGGTCGATGCCTGAGGAGAGGAGACTGCTATTTCCATCATTGTTTAGTTGTGTTTCTTTCTGGTGGCCTTTTGATCGAGCATCGATCAGGCCTTTATCCGCAGAGAGTTGGACGTCTGATATTGGGGATCAACACAGGCCTATGCACTGGGTCTCAATCTTTAGTCTTTGGGTCGTTTAACGTATGCCGGACGTCGTTCTCCCCTTTCTTCTTGGAGTAGGAGGAGGTGGTTACCAACATGGTAACCTCCTCTTTTGGATGGAGGGATAGGGAGTGTAGGTTCGGCAGGTGGCGGGTAGCCCCCAGTTTATTAGTTTATTGTCGTCATCGTTCGTTAGTCATTGTGTGTTGAACTAACGCTTGTATGTGCATTTTGCTTGAAGCGGTTTGTATATATGTGTTTTTGGCTTGTAATTTGTTTTGTGTTTTGCACTTTGGTTTTGTGTTGTGTTTCGGAGAAGCTCGGTCAACGGCTGATTCCCACTTGCTTTGTCGTTTGTTCCTACGATGTTAGTGTAGAAAACAAGCAATAGGTAGTATATACGCATTCATACATGTACACAAAAACTGTCAAAAAATAACCATGATGACTCCAAGTTAAAATTTTGAAATTGCTTGTTTGAAATTGAATTTTTGAAAATTCCGCGACAAGGCTCACGCTCGGATTTTTCAAAAGGAGAATTGTTTTGAAATTATTTGAAAAAATTAATTCGTGTTTGACTTAACTAACCCTCGCATCAAATTTTGCTAAGAAAATAGTTTGCGAAAAAAAAATGAAACTCAAACCGTCCGTTAAATTAAAAAGGGTTTTGTGAGGGCGTTGACTTTGAATTTTACGAGACCAAGACTCGAATTTGCAGAATTGATTTGTGAGAAAAACTGTCGTTGTGTATCAATTTTGCGAAATTGAGAAAAAATTTCAAAATTTTCGACTAAAATGGTAACGATCCGTCGCGGATCGGGCGACTAACCCTTCCCCCCTAAAGATAGAAGAGAAAAATCCGTATGTTTAATGCTGAGTCATGAAAACCATGTCGGATTTCGTAAAACGTGAAACCACGGAAATGTGAGTGTGAGAAAACATAAAAATTCATGGGCAAGCTCGAAGAGGCGTGAACTCTCTGGCGGGAAAAAAGAGGTGTCAGGAAGAAACACAAGTTGACAAAGACATGTAAAGGTGCAGAATATTAGAAACATCACAAAGAGGCAGGAGTAGGCCTGCGATGCATTAGGCCTCTCCTTTTTTTTAGAAAACGTTGTTGATTATTTTGTATAAATAGAGATTTTGTGCATCATTGTTTCGTCATCCGAAACATAAAAACATCTCTACGAAAACCTTCACTTCATCTTCCACAAAAATAATTCATTGATACTTTCGAAGATAGGATGCGATATTGGTGTCCGGATTTATCGCCTCCCGAGAAGTAGCAACTCATTGTAATGAGAGTTGGTCAATTGTTGGTCCTCCGTTAAGTCAAGGTGTAGATACCAGTATCTATCGAATCCCCAACAAACACCCGATGGTTATCGGACTACAAAAATGGTTAGGAATCGCTACGTTTGAATCTAAAAACATGTTTTCCTTTAGTTTTAGGTCGAGTCTTGGTGAATTGTATATCAATGATGATAATTTGCATTGTTCTTCCATTTGAATCCCAATTTAGTTGTCCATGTACATTGTTTTGACTCGTTATTCATGAAAACAAAGATCATAACCCAAGTCTTCACCGTATTTGACATGTATGCCTAATGCTAATTAGATTTCACAAAATTATGTTGGTAAACTACTTAAATTATGAGGTCTATAGAGCTTCCTAGGCCAGAAACATCAATAAACTTGTCTCATTGTTATTAGGCTTGAGTGTAATTTCTCCTTTTGAAATACTTATACGCTTTCATATCATTCAGTACATGGGGAAAGGCGGTTCTTACCGTTCAAATATGCCTTACATCACCTTTGTTTAGCCCGTTTGAAACCTTATAGCCGTTTCATATTCCATTTAACAACTACAATCCTAAAATCTGCCTACCTTATCGGGACATTCAGTCGCAGTTGCTTGATTAACATATTTCTTTTTCTAATATGGTTTGGTTAGGACTAATAATTATTAAGTGGGTGTAGTCGAAATTTTATTAGCAATTTGGGTTGTATCCCTTGTGTTGGAAAAAGAGAAGAATTCTAAAAATTTTTAAAAAAAAATAAAAAAAAAAGAAAAAGAAAAAAAAAAGAAAAAAAAAAGTAGGAAAACCCCTAAAAAAAGAAAAAGAGAGAAAAAAAAACAAGTTGCTTCATTTGTTTGAATTAAGGGAATAAAAAGTTGGTTACTAAAGTCTACTGCATTTTTGAGAAAAATAAACATACATCGGATGTACTATCTCCAATTTTTTGTTTTTGAACATATATGTATTTTATTTAGCTTATTTCCTGAATTATTTGTTTTTGAGCATATATGTATTTTTTTTAGCGTTTTAAAGTTTATTATAGGTTAAATTTTTTTTTTTCCGTCAAAACTCTAATTTAACCAAACTTATATATAATGTTATTGAGTTTTATTGTAACTTTTTAGAGTTTACTATAGAATTGGTGGTAGTACCTCGGATGTATAATCCACTTACTGTGCATTTTTGGAGAATTGTTATTTTGTCTCTCATTTGTTGTCAAAGTTAAGATGATTTCTCTAGTGGGTGTTAGTTTATGCTTAATGTGGTAGATTTGGTTTTGGGTAGCAAGTGTAGCTGCGACTACCGTCTTACCCTCACATATTCATACGTGCCTTGTCACAATCCATTTCTATACCTTCACCCTTTAGCCACCTTTTATTGTCCTTGATACATGTACTTTTATCTATGATGTGAATGCGTATTAAGTTGGAGAAATTTCTATCACATTAGATTGCATGCATGTTTCATAAGTCGAGTGAGTGTTTCTAATTCTTTCTATCTTACTTATAATTCACCCTCTTATGAGTGAAGGTCCATGCTCATCAGTGAAGGTCTATTTCGAACCTCCATGCTCATCCTAGAGAGCAGCCCGGGAGTCATTTCATCACTCAGTTTCTCCACAGCTAGGCAACCCTTCCTGACCAACCCAACCTTGTCAAATATGATTGAGAGCCACATACCATAGGGGACCACGACATTTTTGTCATAGTTCCCGTCTTGAAATTCGGTGGACATCTCATGAATTCGGTGGAACATTAGTCGGGGCAGGTTAATTGGGATATGTTTAACAATGTGGTGGATGAGGAGCATCTCAAGGAGAGAACATCTCACTGTTATTGCTAGTGACAAGGTTTCGAAAGACAAGATTGAAGATAAAGCGAATTTGGGCAGGTAACTCAAGGGCATAAATGTTGGTTGGGCCATTATCATCATAGGGTCTAAGGACTTTCATCACTTGAGTGGATGTGACTTCCTCCACCTCACCCCAGTCTCTCTTTGGGTAGGTAGTAAGTCCGACATCACACACCTTAAGATAGCCAGCAAGTTGTTGGGTTGTAAGGACAAAAGGTTTGTGATTGATAAAAGCTGATAGGGTGCCAGAAGCAACATCGACCTTAACAGTAGCATAGAATTGGATTATCTCAGACAAATACATGGGGTTGTACTTGTCTAAGAGATTCACCCAACCCTGCGCATACATAGCCTCCTTGAAGTATTTAAAGGCAGGAGATGAGTCATACCATGATTTTTTGTATCTCCTACCACTGTGAAAGCAACAGTTCAGCATACCGTGGCATATCTTCAAGGTTTCCTCCAGAAGATCGATTTAATTGAAATGATTGAGGACATCATTTTTGAATTGTTCAGCGTGAGGTGCCATAATCAAGTCTGTGCAAGTGTTGAGAGGCACCTTGCTCTCAATAATCTCATCTTCATTGACCTCATCCATATCCAAACCGGGCAAGCTAAGGTTCGTGGGTACCTGGGTTTCTTGGATGCCCTTGGTTTTGACCCCAATCCTCTTCGTCTTTTGACGACAGTATTGGGTTTTGGAGGGGATGCATCCTGGTGTTACATCATCATCACCAGAGAGTTCCACTCGTTTCTTCTTGGACCGAGTGCGAGAGGCCGGTTGAGAAGAAAATGGGTCAAACCCATCATCAAACACCTTCTCTGCATTATCCTGGTCATCTTCACCATCATCACCTATATCTATCACATCCTTAACAATTGGTCCTTCTGTGGCATCGCCCTTAGTGATTTCTTCTTCCCGTTCTACTTCCTTTTCATCCATGAGATCTTTCTGTGCCTCCTCTTCTTTTTCTCCTTCACCATCCTTTTCTTTTACACTTTCTTTATTTGGTTGCATGTTGGTGTCCCTCTCCTCATCTGTATCAACATCAACTTCTGGATCAAGTTGAAGTGATATAGGAGTTCTTTTGCCCCTACCACGGCCTCCTCTGCCACGCCCACCGCCCCTTTTGGCAGTAGATTTTCTCCGCGCAACAGTTGGTTGTGCAGAGGCAGGGATGGCTTCTTCAGTTTTTTGCAGCGGATTGCAAGGCCATTTTAGCTTTTTCTATGTACTTTGGATTGAAAGTGTTTCTGAGATTAAGAACTTCTTTGGGGTATGTTGCTTTTGGTTTTGGGGCCATTATGAAGATTTAAAGTTTGAATTGAATTAGACGGTTTTGGAATTTTTGGGGAGAAAAACAAATGAATGGTTTTGTTCAAAGGATTTTATGAAGGTTCAATGGTTTGCATGGGGAATAATGGAACGGTTGGTGGGTTAATTGATTGTGATGAGATTTTAATTAAAGGGAGGTGGAGTGCGTCACGGTAAATGAGAGAAATGTTGGGTGGTTTATTTGTGAGGATTGGACATAAAGTGAGAGTGGCTCAATGTAAGAAAAATAATTTGCAACAAGTAAAAAAAAAAACTCGGTCCATTTTGCATGTACACAATCATATATTTTGCTAAATAATTTGACCAAGTTAATCATTCCTCTAATCATTCATTTGGGCAAGTAATTTAAGTTTGTGCTACATGTCACCTAGTAACCAATTTCCGACGAAAGTCTTACGAATTGTTCTCTTGCCAACGGTTTTGTGAAAATATCCGCAATTTGATCTTCCGTTCTACAAAAGCTTAGACAAATATGACTTTTCTCGACTTGATCACGTAAAAAATGATGCCTTATATCAATATGTTTAGTACGTGAATGTTGTATGGGATTCTTTGATATGTTAATGGCCCTAGTGTTGTCACAAAATATGGGAGTTGTCACAAAAATAAGACCATAATCATGCAATTGTTGTCTTACCCATAAAAGTTGTGCACAACAAAGAGCGGCACTTATATACTGACTTTCGTCCGTGGACAATGCAACGGTGTTTTGCTTCTTAGATTGATAGGAAGTCGCACACCTATGCAAAAATACCCTAACGGTATAACAAGTAAATGTAGTATGTAGGGGTTGAATCCACAGAGAAACTCGGTTGTTCTATTAAAATGCTATGAATAGTTTTTCTATCTAAGTAGATTTAACGAGTTGTTTGTTTGATTGATGATTAAGATAAAAATAATAATAATTAAAACATATAGGGAAGTTGGTTCAACATGTAAGAATTGTGAATGCATATGACTAATATATATATATAATAAAACATTGTTCATTGCTAAGGGTTTTGACACCCGCCTCTCGGCATTAGAATCATTAACCATATAAATAGAATAGTCTAATTGATCTCTCGATATGATTAGGTTACTCTATTAACATCATACAAACGTTCTACTCAAATCCCGTACCTCTCGATAAATGGACGAGTAACTTAACCAATGATTACGCGCTTTAGTCATCGATTAATATAAAAAAGAATGAGCATGTGCTAGAAACATATGAACAACATTTTATATTTACCAATTATGTCATATTGCAAACACTTTTTATTACATGTCTCCCCTAGTCCCTAGACTAGAGAATTAGCTACTCATTATGGAATTAAAACTAATAGACAATAATATAAATGACATAATGAAAATGCAATAAGAAAGTAAAGAGAGAAATACAATACCAATGGAAGAAATAAGACTTGAAATGAAGAACATAAACCAAAGAAAGCTTGTATTAAGACTTGAATGGAAAGGTTAACTATTGAAAGATTATTACAAGAGAAATATTAAGAGAACTTTTGTGTAAACTAAACTAAGGAAATGATAAGAGAAAGGTAAGAATAAGGTATGATAAGAGTCTCTAATGAGTCGTATAACACCTCCTATTTATAGTAGAATAGGAGGTGAAACATAAACGGGAGTTGAAGAGCAAAAACCGCATAGAGCATGGTCGTCCCGATCGGGATCACATGGTCCCGATCGGGACCGTAGAAATCTCGCATCTTTGTGTTAATTCTCTTGTTAAATACTCATGGAATCCGATGGTTAGCAATAAGTGCGTGTTTAATCACCCGGTAAATGCTATATTGACCTAGCATTATCTCCCTTTTGCATGGCATCTTATGATCTTCCTCTCATTTGAACAATTATAATATGGACTTGACTTTAGTTGACCACACATTTGTAATTTGTTTGCATTTGTTGGTCCATCCACATTATTAATGTCTATGCTCCATACTTAGTCCATTTCTCATGCTCATACTTAGCCTTGATCTTCTAGAGTAATATCTTTAGTCCATTTGTAGTATTTTTAGCTCATTAAGCTAAGTTATCTACAAAACATGTCAAAATAACAAAGTACACTAGAAATGCAAATGTTAGCTCACAACACAAAGATAAGTGCATAGCACAACACAAAATAGTGCTAACATAGGGGGATAAAATATACAAATTACGCACTTATCAAACTCTCCCAAGCTAAGTCCTTACTTGTCCTCAAGCAAGATCATCCCTTACATCAATCCCAATTGACTAATAAGCATATGACTCTCATCCCTAAACAACATGGGCATGAGGAAAAGGGAAACATAGATGAGATTTGCATGGCGGCGTAGCATGGATGACTTCAAGTAGACGTTTTGGCTCTTGCATGATCATGTGACTTTTGGACTCTCGCGGTACACTCACAACTCAAATGTGTTTTAAAGACAATTTTTGTGAATAAACACTCAACTATCCTCAACTTATAAACATGTGCCCGCAATCTAATATGGTAAACATTCAATTCACAAGCCAAACAATCAAATGCAAGCAAGTAATGAAGCCAAAAAGGGTTAGAAGAAGGCTTTTTGTGATGGGTAATAAGGGGGGGGCAAATGTTTTTGTATTTGTGGAGCTAAAGGTCAAGCTAGCAACAAAACCAAGAGAAGTGATCATATTCCAATCCCGAATTCCCAATTAGAAGATTAACTTCTTTCCAATTCAAAACGTTAAGAAATTTCTCCAAGATATGATGATAATAATATGAGAAATTCTTACTCTTCTTCTTTTTTCAAGCAACAATACATGTATTTCAATTTTTCCATTTGCTTTTTCACACTTTCTTTTTCTTTATTTTCATTTTTGTGTGATCTTTTCTCTTCTTTTCTCGCTTCAATCTTCAACTTTCATATGACATCATTCACAATGATATATACTTTGATATTCATCCCAATTAGAGCTTCCCACATAACTTAGCTACTAGCTTGACAAAGGTAGGCAAGTTTATATGTAGCTTAAGGATATTAAGATCATAAAGGGGGCTAAAAGAGGGCAAATTTATCAATGTGAAATTGGCTTCAAATATGCAATGCAATCATGAAAGTAATGCTTAAATGACATAAAATGAGGACCATACTTGTGCGTTTTGATGTAACACACACCATAAGGAGACCTACCACTCACCTAAGAGAGACCGGATATGGATGAATCGGTCTTAAGGAGGCTCTACCTTACCATTTGTAGCTTGCCAAAAGTTTAGATCAAGCCTATTAAGTCCATAATTCATCATCCACCTACTATGTCAAGACATCCCCATGTTCGCATAATCCCGTAAAAATCAATAGAGTCAATGCTATTTAGACACAAAAAGGGATAAACAATAGGGCATTAGTAGGACAAGCAAAGAAATGAGCAAGAATTTAAACCAAATTTCAAAATTTTCTCAAAAATTCTCATAATTTACCTAAATGCAACTAACTATATGCAAGTGCATTTCTCCTCCCAAGCTAAACATCACATTGTCCTCAATGTGTCAACTTAAAGATCAACATCATAACCAAAACTATGGCTCATGACACATGGACAAGAGGTTATGTCTAATGGGTTGCAAGAAATCTATACTAATATGCAAATAAACAACATACATTCTAAACTAGCTAGCCTCCCCCCAAGCTAGCATTGACATGGGGGTTGAAAATGGTATGCTTTGAGTGTGTTTGAGGTGTAAAAAGGAAGAAAAATAGAGAAGAAGAAAGGAGAGGCAAACCCATCGAGTATCGTTACCAATACTTGTGTACAACAAACGTAATGGGCCTAGAACACCACGGTCCCGATCGGGACAAGGTCGTCCCGATCGGGATTGACCATTTCTACGGGTTTTGACTTTCTCTCCGCGTTTGATAATTAGCTTCTCAAATTATTTGGTTGCGTCCCCGAACGGGATTGCAACTTGGGACCACGTGCTAATATCAACCAGACCTTCTTGTTTTCGCCCAACACCTACAAACACAACTCAGAACCATTAGCTAATTTAAAAATTTTATTACTAAAACTAAGAAAGCAATAAAGTGCGGAAATTGAAAAGCATAAATAAATTAAGCTCGGGTTGCCTCCCGAGAAGCGTTGGTTTAACGTCCCGCACGACGCAAATGGTGAACATGATCAATCCTTGTCATTTGACCGGCTACTTCCAAGGAGCTTTTCCATTTGAGCCTTTATTCTCCTCATCCAAAGACATCGCTGTTGGAGGATATGTCCTCGACAATAATGCGTCATAGTAATTTCTAATTACGTACTTTAAATCTCATATTAAGAATACAAATTGGGAAATTACTCCTAGTCGACTGATCGACATTTATCAGTAATGATTGGCTTACTAGAGTTTGACATTACTGTCATATGATGGTGTTTAGATCGGTTGATCCCTTTAAGGTCATATCTTAAGGGAATTCGATTTCAATTGATTATTTAATTAATCGTA
>JAGPOY010000531.1:0-22843 GCA_018983105.1 Silene uniflora | reverse complement strand
GGGGGGGGAGGTGTTCCAAAGCAGACAAAAAACTCTTTCGGGTTAGATGAACCGCCCTGCGTCATGCTCCAAAAAGTGCATCATGCGGCTTGACCGGTCACACCCACTAGAAACTTGAAAGAGGTCACACCCACTAGGAGGAAGAGTCCACTTCATAATCCCTAAGGAAGTCCCTTCCGAATACCAATTCGGCAATCGGTAGTGGGATGAATAACACCTTATTGAGGAAGCGATCAACTCTCTCCTTGTCTTTCAATGTGAGACCTCTCATGTGGGTGAATGTCATAGGAGGTATTTTAACTCACCCTCACGGATAAGTTCCGTGGAAATCAGAATGCAGTGACAATTGTTAAGTTGTATAAATGACCACATTTTAAATCAATAACTCAGGATAATGCCATTGGAAAAATGCCATGTAAAGTTCATCTATCTGCTCTCTTGTAAAGAATCAATTTTCATCTTATCTTTCAATGTAACACCTTCACATGTTGGTGAACATATTGGAGGAACTATAACATTCACAAAACTGGAAATGGTATGTTTTGTTCACAATCGAATGTGTCAAAAAGGATAACAGCTATAGTTGATTGAGTCTTCGCTTTTGAGCTATGATATGTTGTGTAATTCTGCAAGGAATTAGGATAATTGTGTCCTTGTAATGTTTTTTAAAACATAAGAATTTGGAAGATTCATTTGTGATTGTAGTCATTTAAGTAATTTCTTTTGCTTATACCTTCAGCTTAAACGTGTCATGGCGTCCGATGCGGCTATGACAGAGGATCTGATTGCGTACAATATTATTCCCCTCGATACTACAAGCACAACAAACAGAATAGTTGCCTTGGCTGAGGTTTGTTGGTGCAGATAATCTCATTTGTTTAAAGACAGATGTTGATACAATTATGTAACAAGATAGCATTAGCATTGTTGCGGGTTCTTCTGATTCCCACTAAATGTTCTGTCAGGTGAGAGCAGCCGTGTCTGCTCTGAAGGATATCAGAGGTCTACCGAATTTGCCGGTTGATATTGTTTCCCCACTCAGGAGTCCTGACGTGCTTGATTTTCTGCAGTATGTTTTTGGGTTTCAGGTATATATTCTTTGATTTTTGTTTATCATTATGTTTTGTTTTCTCTATGCATAATCAATTTTTTCCACTAGTTACTATTTCGATTCGTTCTAATTCTGTTTAGTTAATTTAGAATATGAAAAAAATTAAGTCATTGCTGTCTGTCACTGGGTTACAAGTAAGGCAGTTATTAAAAGGAGGCTAGGATTACCATCTTCTAAAATCAAATCATCAATGAGTCTGAACATGTCCCTAGATATATAATACTTCGTATAAGGAACACACTGTGTGGTCTTCATGGTGCAGGATCTTTGACATTACACATGATTTTAACCCATTCTCACTGCAGATTTTGTTCAACACATCCTAATGCTAAAGTTGATCACTGCATCATGTTTTACCTGGATATTGAACTTGTTCTGTTTAAAAGACCGGTTTTTGTCTCACTCTCCAGTACCATGTCTCTGTCCACCTTCATGGAAAACGCATTTTGACTTTATTGAGCATGGCTGTTACTCAGTCTTATTTGTATCTCTGTCCTGTAATCTTTGAAAAATTCGGAATACTGGTCTTCACTGTAGTTTGATATGTACTTATGTTTGACCTTGCTAACAATCGCAGAAAGACAACGTCTCTAATCAGCGAGAGCATATAATTCATCTCCTTGCAAATGAGCAATCTCGACTTCGAATTCCTGAAGAACTTGAGCCGGTAGGTTCTCTCTCTTTATTGTTGCAAGCTAGGTTGACCGTTGATGTTGTCTTTACGATAGGCTTTCAGTGGATCAATTATTGATTACTTCATGTAGAGGTTTTTAATATATACTGCCATACTGGGCAACTACTTTTTGCATTCATTTGATTTTTAAATTATTTTTTCCCCATATTACATTGTCCCTTTTACGTGAAAACAAAAACTTAGTATTATGTATCTCCCTTAAGCCATATTATATTCATGAGACTCATCCCCAAGTCATTTGGAACCCGAGCTTTATTGTTAATCCACACATCTCTCTTGGGTCACCATGGTGTATGTTCATATATTTTTATAGATTATTGCTTCCGTCCATTACCATGGAGTCAAATTTCCGTCATTCTTGTTGCTAAAGGACAAAGTTCAAAAAGGTTTTATGAACTAGTAGAGTCCCGGTTATCAACCTGTTTCTTATTGCAGGGGAATGACTACATGTCTGATCCCCGTACCCCGCTTGAAGTGGGAGCCTCTTTGGAGACATTGGGGTAATGATGGATTGATGGTGGTTAACTTCTTACTCATGGTGGAGTTTATTGTTGTATTTTTTAAAACGGATAAATAATTAAATACCATCAATCTCGTGGTATTCACTTTGAGGAGTATAACGGATTAAATTCTTCTGTTAGCCGTGAATATCATGATTCTTGTGTATTTGGAGTTATCCTTATAAGTCCTTCTTTTACATCAGAAATTGGATGAGGCTGCTGTACAGAGGGTGTTCCTGAAGTGCCTGGAGAATTATATTAAATGGTGTAACTACTTGGTTCTGCAACCTGTATGGAGCAAGTATGTGTTGAAGACTTTTATCCTATGTTATTTGGATCTGCTATGCAACATCTGTATTTTTGACCAGGCAACTAAATTTACCCCCTCCTTCAGTGCATACTGATCCACGGCATGTATACCTAAGTGGGATTCACTCATGACTTAATTCACTGGAATATGCATACTGATGCTGCAGACTGAGCGGAACTTTTTATTCTTCTTCCTTCAAGTTGAGCTGTTACAAAGTTTGTCTCTTTCTTTTTTTGCTACTTGATTTGGCGGGTGAAGAGAGGATATACTAAAGGGGAACGTTTGCCATGTACAAAGTCAAAAGGAGGTTGGGGTTTTAGAATAAAACTTGGTGCTTCACTGAACCGAAGTGAACCAGTTTAGTTGTGTCATATAGTCCTCTCTCGTATGTGCTGGTAGTCTCTTATGAGATTTGTCACAAATTTCTTTTTCCTTGACAAGGCAATGCTGTGAATCCTGTGACCCGTAATGGTTGACCTTGATGTTTGATGTGATTATTGATGTAATATGTTGCCTACTTTTCTTCGTGGGGGATTTATTTTGTTTTCTCATGGTACATTTTTTGTACAGTTTGGAGTCTGTTGGCAAGGAAAAGAAGCTGCTGTTCTTGTCATTATATTACCTTATATGGGGGGAAGCTGCAAACATCAGATTTCTGCCAGAGTGCTTATGCTATATATTTCATCGTGTAAGTCAGGGTACTGGAAGTATGCCATAATTATATTGTTATTACTAGATTTGAAGCCGTGACCACCTGTGTGCCAGTCTGATATTTCTTAGCCCACTTTGATTAACATTCAAATCTAATCTTTCTTTTTTACTAATCTGTTGACTACAATGTGATTTTACCGGGAATGCGCTGCTCCCTGTGGCATTGCATTATTGTGTCACAGTTGCATTTTGTGGAATACCTCAGTTTGTTCACACAAGCATTCTACTAAACTTTCCTATTTTACTTCACTATGATGTCTTCAGATGGCAAGAGAAATGGATGAGATACTGAGGCAGCAAGTTCTCAAGCAAGCTGATAGTTGCAAAACTGAAGGCGGTGTTTCATTCCTGTCCAGAGTTATCACTCCGTTGTATGAGGTTGTTGCAGCGGTAGGTGCTTGTTTACGACTCTGTTGTGTATTTAATAATTTTCAGGCTGAAACACTAGCAGGATTCAGTACATGTAAAGAATGAGATTCATGATTGTCCCTTATCTGATAAATTCTTTGGCAAAACTTGTTAAGACTGTACATAGGTAGGACTTTATATTGGTAGAGAGGGAATTGCTGTCCACTGGACAATCCAATCCAATCTATCCATTCCATTTTTGGCAAATTTAGACTAAACTATTTTCACTGCAAAATTATTATTACGAAATTGCCGTCGATTTGAACAACATATCCTTGTCTATCTCACTAAACCAATTAATTTACTTAACATCTAAAATATAAATTCCCAGCCATATTTAGCTTAACATCTAAAATCAGATTCCCAGCTTATTTAGCTTGTCGTTCCCAGAATCCCAGTACCACACTGGGAATGGATCTTGAGTTGTTGAAAGAAAGAAATAATATTAGCCCATCACGTTTTTGCTTCTATATTAGCATTCATGTTTACATCATGTTCTTTGGTGTGCATGAGCTGGCAGGAGGCTGCTAACAATGATAATGGACGAGCTCCCCATTCTGCATGGAGAAATTATGACGATTTTAATGAATATTTTTGGTAAGGTTTTATGATAGTGATTGCATAATATGCAAAAGTAGGAGGCGTTTAGGTTTCTTAACCACTCGTGCAATTATTTCTCTATATCCTCCAGGTCACTGCATTGCTTTGAGCTAGACTGGCCTTGGCGTTTAACTTCAGCATTTTTTACGAAGCCAAAATCTAGGTCTAAAGTAAGACATGCCTCTCTATTTTTAACTGACTTTTTATATCTGCCTGGTATTTTTCCATTTCTTTGTAAATTGCTATTGAATAAATCATCCATTTGAATGTCAGTCTTTTCTTGAGCATTTATATATTTATATCTTTTTTATTCTCAATATATATTTTGTTACCCTGTTATGATATTGAAACAATTTCTTGATTTCATCTTGTCCCGTCTGCTTTCTCTTGTAGAATATGCTGAAATCAAGTGGCGGAAAGCGACGGGGAAAAACTTCTTTTGTCGAGCATCGCACATTCTTACACTTATACCATAGCTTTCATCGCCTCTGGATATTTCTTTTCATGATGTTTCAGGTACTGTTGCGTTGTTAATGTAATTTCTTTTTCCTGACCTATTGAGTTTCCAAGCTTGCTTTGTCTACTGGTGGTTGTTTTGTGGCTGATTTTAAGGTCAGCATCGAAAAGCTTGGTGCATGATTTTTTATATGGCCTTTGCATGATCTTTCATTGATTCATCGCAGTTATTTTGCAAGTCACGATTCTGCCTTTTTTCTTTTGTGTGAGCGTGTATGTATAACCAGACAATATACTTTATTTCAAAATCCAGTTTAGGTGGATTCTTGCTTTACCCTCTCCTATGTTTTGGATAATTTTGCTCTTTTGTGCAGGCTCTGACGATTATTGCTTTCAATGATGGCCAATTAAATCCCATGACCATAAAACAAGTCCTTAGTCTTGGGCCAACATTTGTCGTGATGAAGTTTTTTGAAAGTGAGACCTTTGCCTGGTCCAAGTTTTAATGTTATTATACTGCTTCATTTTACCCTTGCTGGAATCTCCAGTTCTGTTCTGTCTTGCTGATGCTTCAGATTGCATCGCTGTTTATGTTATTTTCGAATAGGTGTTTTGGATATATTCATGATGTATGGAGCATATTCCACCTCACGTCAACTGGCTGTTTCTCGAATATTTGTTCGCTTTATTTGGTATACAGGTGCCTCAGCTGTCATAACTTTCCTTTATGTGTAAGTTCTCGTCTAGCTGCACTTTTCCTCAAGTTTTTGTCTATTCTTTTGGGTCTTTGCTGGCTCCCTTTCTGATAACTGATGCATGTGTTCACGTGTTCATGAATGTGACACTTCTGCTTATCACAGGAAATCTATTCAAGGGGAAACTACTATTTACAAAATTTATGTGATTGTAATTGGCATATATGCTAGTTTCCAGTTCTTCATTAGTTTTCTCATGCGAATACCGGCTTGTCATAGTCTTACTGACCTATGCGATCGTTGGTCAGTTATCCGCTTAGTCAAGTGGATGCGTCAGGTAATTTTTGTCACTTTACCTCTAATTTGTAAAACTTTATCTTTCAGAAATACTAACAGTAGATTTTTATTGCTGCTGAGAGGAACCTTTTCCTTTGTTATCTCTTACATGACTATTTTTTATCGCTTCTTGTTTTGTAGGAGCGCTATTATGTTGGTCGAGGAATGTACGAAAGCACATTTGATTTTGTGAGGTAAGAGTATAAGACCTTAATCCTTTTCGGATGGTCTGAATTCCGATTCCGCTCTCTGTACATGCATATACTTTGCTGATTTTGATTTTCGCTAATTAGTCAGGCTCACATCCGCGCACTATTTTGTTGATTCTATTAGCTGTGACTGCTTTAGCCTGTGTGTTTGCTACCTTTACCTTCACAATTTCCTTGGTGCTGCAAGCTGGGAGTGTTTAAGTTATTTTATTTGCCTCTGAACTTTGCCTTCTAGATGGCCACCTATTTGTGGAAAGAAGAAGAGATTTTCTTCTGGATATAACTGATACGCCTTATAGCCTTATAGGCTTGCAGTTATCTTGCGAAGGAAGTGATACTTTCAACAGAATCATCTAAATCGGAATTGTAAAAATGTGATTCTTAATGAAGTTGGAAACTTTGAAACTCAAAACAGAGAAAGAAGAACAGTAGACAGAACATTAATAGCATACAAACTGAAAATTCTTGTGCTTCAGCGTTTCAGAGTTAGGTTGAGTGTCACTGTCGAGCAACCTTGCACTAGAATAGGGCCATGCGGTGTTTACTCTAAAATCTGTTAGGGGTTACTTGGATGGTAATCGTTAGTATTGTCGCTGGGACAGTGAGGTTTAAAACAAAAGAGAAAAGAAGGGACGTGATGGTGCTCAAGGGTGGATGGAGGCACGAGATGTGTGGTTGGGAGTAGGGTGGGGTTGGGTTTACTATTACTCCCGTGGTTACATATGAGGGTAATGCTTTGCCCTATGAGTGATTAGAGCTACCCATAGGGTAGGGTCTTAATGTATGAAATATTAACTTTGATTAGTGTGTGATGTGAAAAGTTTACTAATTAACGTAAATAAATTTGAACTTATCCGTATCTCAGATTTGTGATCCGATAGATGTTTATGGTATTTATCTGATGTGATTTGTTTAGGTATATGATTTTCTGGCTTATTGTCCTCGCTGGGAAGTTCTCATTTGGATATTATCTCCAGGCAAGTGAATGTGGAAATACTCTTCACTACGTGTTCTTGTTTTTTTTTGGGTATATGCTTACGTCATTAGCAGATGAATGATAGTCTAATCATTCTTCAGTTTTTGTTATGCCAAGGTCTTTATATAGCTTTTTTAATCTCATATGGAAACAGATCCAGCCGCTAGTTGCTCCAACCAGGATAATTGTCCAGATGAACAATCTAAAGTACTCTTGGCATGACTTTGTATCTCAAAGTGAGTGAGTTATGTTCTTACATGATATTTGGTCGGAGATCTCCCCTTTGAAATTACAACTTCTTGAACTTTTAAGAATTGGTTCTTAAAATTACAACTTCATGAACAATATAAACCAATGTTGAGGCAGTCATTTTGTGGGAAGGCGATCACCACTACACCACTAGGGTGTTTTGTTTCCTGGACATTTCAATGATTGGGAAGAATCTTGATTTTTGAGGCTTTTGGAGTTAACTTTTCTGCGTTTAAATCGTTCGGCAAGGGTATGACAAGATCAAAAGATGATATGGTGGCATGATAAATCAGGGTATTCTTTGCTAGATATAAAGATAGTGTCTTCCCAATTTTATATGGTATGAAAGAAAGTATCTTAATCGGCTTTTTGGCCTGTCTTTGCAGATAACTATAATGCTCTTACAGTCCTCAGTTTATGGGCCCCAGTATTTTGTGTAAGTTCACGATTTATGTTGAAGTTTATATGTTTCGTTTTTGTCAGTCGCTCATAGTGGGTTCAAAATACGACTCGCTCCTCTTCGTGGGAAATGCCCCCATTTCATTTGGGAACAAAGATCTAGGAGGAAGTAAATGGACAATTACACTTCCACTATTAGCTATCCACCACCACAATTTTCACCCACCACATCCAACCCCCCTCATCCCCACCCCCACCATTTCACCACTCACCACATCCACACACGCAAGGCCAACAACCTTAACCCTCAACCTAAATCCACTACCCTAGAGTCCTAGACCATGTCCATCACAGCCTCTAGCTTATGTCCACCAACCTTGCATAACAATCGTCAACACCCTCGCACCCTGGCCTCCACCCACCCAATTGCCCCTCACATGACCTCTACTTATGCACAACCAACCTCGCACCTCCACCCGCGCATGACCAACGTCTCACCACCACCCTTGCACCACGAGCACTCCCTCTCACCTTCACTTTCACCTTCACACCATGGCCTCCATCCTTTCACCACGCCCCACCCTCAAACAACCACGAACTGCCGCAACCACCTGATGTTACAGTACACTAAAATTGGGTAATTCGACAATTAATTTGCAAAGGAGCCGAGCTCGACCTTGATGATCAGTTGAAGAGAGAATAGAATGTAGAGAGAGAAAGAGATATAAGAGAGAGAATGAATGTAATTGTTTGTGTTTGTATTAAGATTCTGAATGAATGTTCTAAAGCAATGCATTACAGTAGTTATAGCCCTCAGGCCTGTCACTAATAACAGAACTTCTAATTCTGTTATTCCCTTCTAATAACCTTGCCACATCAGCACCAAACAACTAACTACTACAAATCTACAATTCGGCTGGGCCATCAACAATAGTGGCCTTGTCCAAATCTGGGGCTATCGACTATAGTCCTGACTCCTGTGTTTGGGTGGTTGTGGCTGCATTATTGGAGGTTGGTGGTGGTCCCATGATGTCTAGTGTGATTTTGGAGGAGTTTGAGTGGGGCGCAAACAACTTTTGTTATGTCAAATGACGATATTTGTCATTTCACCAACTTTCTTTTAATGCCATATATGTAACTGGGCCAGCTGTTGTGAATGAGCCAAATATTGAAATGGGCGCATTTCCCATGAATAGAAGGGATTACTAGTGTAAAGCAATATGGTTGTACACTTACATGTACTCAAAATAATGCTATCACTGGAGCTAGAGGGGAATGCTTAGGAAGCTGATTTGTTCTACTCTAGGGTAGGAATATAAGCCCTCGTCATGTTAATGGGAGCTTCAGCGTAAGGAGCGCTCACTACTCTTTAAAATGCTACAGTATTTATTAGATAGGTATTCCTCGAAGATTTTGATTTGCTATTTTGAAAGAATCCCGAGCACTACAGGGGCAAACTTACGTGTTTTATGGGTGATAATGACTGGAGTCTGGACTAACGCTTATGTCATTTATATTAGCTGGACCAAGCTTTATAGTCATCTACTGCTTTTGATATGTTACTTGGTTGCAGATCTATCTCCTAGACATCTATGTGTTTTATACGATTGTATCTGCTGTGTGGGGATTCTTGTTGGGGGCGAGAGATCGTCTAGGCGAGGTAAGTCACTTCTACTATCGCATCTTTATTTACGTCATGCTTATTGTATCTCAAGTTCGAGTTTACTTATTCTTAAAATTGCTAAAACATATTATACTCCCCCCATCCCACTTTTATTGTCCCCCTTTCCATTTTGGGATGATTTAAGAAAACATGATGAAATACCAATCCGCCCCTTGAATTAAAGGGAATAGGGACAATATCATTGGGATGAAGACGGTGGTAGCTAAATTATCTAGGGGCAATATTGGGGGTTTGCAACTTTTCCTTGCTAACTTTAGAAAGGGGACAATAATCGTGGGATAAATTTTTGAAGGGAAGGGGACAATAAGAATGGGATGGAGGGAGTAACTGTTTTTATTAGCACAAGTGGGATTCCTCGAAGTTATAGGAATATTTTCTTCTCTCTTTGTTTCACACTACGTCTTCTGCATAGAAAATAAAATGACCTTATAAGTCATTTTGTCTACAACATTTCAGATACGATCATTGGATACCCTTCACCAACTGTTTGAGCAGTTTCCTCGAGAATTTATGAAGAATCTATATGCTTCACCTTTGAAGAGGTTTTCTCCTTTCATTTCTTCTGGGCATCTTTTGTTTTTATTTTCTATCTGCACTCTAGGACGAACCAAAACTTTTATTTCCATACCATTCCAGTGTCTGAAAGCTTTCTTCTCTATGCAGGGTTTCAGAGCATGCAGGCAGTCAGGTTGGTTAAGGCAAATTTTTTGTTTTTTAATGTGTAATAGACAACTGCCATGTCCACTCATTGTTTTTAAGCTGTTATTTTAATTTATAGCCATTGCTTCAGCCTTCAGGGTGCCTAAAGTTCATCACAGTTGTAAATACATATATTCTGCATGACCTACTATATACTGACATTTGCTATACTGACATTTGCAACAACACATGTTTCACATGGCGCCGTTACATAGAAACATGTCGTTATTTATTTGTCAGGTGGTGTTTACATCCGTGTTTGGTTGTTTATTTCTTTGTGTTTCGTCATTTTTTCTTTTGAGATGCAGCCCACAATTGTTGTCTCTTTAAATCAGATTGTCTCAGCTATCTATAATGTTGTATTCATCTGTTTAAGTCACCAGTAAGCTCTCATATACATGACACGAAATTTGCCAATTAAATGAGCATCACCCCCTTGGTGTCCATTAATTAATACACAAATATATCTTACTTGTTTTTTCTGGCTTCATTATCCCTCTAAAAAATATTGATAAGGTTTCATTGATGTAGATTAAAACCTTTTTAAAATTCTAGCGTCTTTGTTATCAGTAAGCTATGTTGGCTAGGTATCTTCTCATGCATATTCTTATTGTATCTTTTTGATAGGGTTCGTACAAGGATTCTAGCTGCTATAGTGCATAATTACTGAACATTCTGGTGTTCTGGAAGATTCGTTCCTTTTTATGAACACACACTAATAAGAAACTGAAAAAAAAATGTGTTTACTTACATACAAGGTTATGGAGACAAGCAAGGAAGATGCTTCTCGGTTTTCACCGTACTGGAATGAAATTATAAGGAATTTGCGAGAAGAAGATTACATTACGAACTTGTAAGCTTCTGAAGCTGGCCTACTTTTCTCTGTCAACGTACCACTTATAGTATTCATCTCTTATTTGGATTACTTATCTGTTTTCCTTTGTTCTGCTGTAATTTAGATGTTGACTTTCTAATTTGTAGGGAATTGGAGTTGCTTCTCATGCCTAATAACTCAGGGGATTTGCCCTTGGTCCAGTGGCCGCTCTTTCTCCTTGCTAGCAAAGTAAATGGCATTGTTAATAATTTCTTTCCCTCCCTCCCCTCCCTTTTCCAGAGTTCCAGGAGTAAGATTTAACTGTTCACTTTTGATTAATATTTTTGTAGATATTTTTGGCCAGAGATATTGCTGCAGAAAGTAGAGATTCTCAAGAAGAGCTCTGGGAAAGAATCTCAAGAGATGAATATATGAAATATGCTGTTGCAGAGTGCTACTACTCAATAAAGCTTGTTCTGATAGCTATATTGGAGGAGGATGGAAGGAAATGGTTTGTGCGCCTGGACAAATCTATTTCCTTAATTTTACATTGTAACGTAGATATGTGATTGCTTACTCAGCGAAAGCTGAAACTATGATTCTGCTGAGTTACTGCAGGGTAGAGAGGGTGTATGAAGATATAGAAGCAATTATTGCTAAGAAGTCCATTCATGTTGACTTTGAGCTGAATAAGTTGTCTCTGGTGATTCAGAAAGTTACGGCGCTCATGGGAGTCCTGGTATGTCCATTTACTATTTCTAGATAATGGCCATTACCATCTGCTGTAACTCCATAAGCCGTAAGACTGTTATGATTTTTTGGATGCTTAATTGGAGTTTTTGCATCGTTATCGCGTTAAAAATTTTGAAGTAGTTGCATATTTGCATGATTGGCATCCTCAATATTTGACCTGCTATTGTTCTCTGGCTGTGAATGCTTAAATTTATATATCTGCTTTGCTGGAAGCCCTATTTTTTTCAGATATTATAGGGCTGTTTTATTAATTATTCTATTTTGTTAATAGTGCTATACTGCTATCAAATGCTGGTTTGTTCCTTTTTGTAGTTTGAATCCTTGCAATTTTGGGTTTTTATGATAGCTGCCCTGCCTTGTGGGTTCTCTTTTTGTAGGAAGCATTTGACACCAATAGTCTTTTGGTTTTAAATTTTGTTGTGAGCCTAAATTACTATAGCAGAATTATTGCTCCCATCTGATATTTTGAAGGTGTGCAGTTCTTGGAACTGTATATGATTAGCTTCCTCAGTTGTAAAGCGGTGATCAAGGTGTTGTTCACTTACTGCGAGTGAGTCGAGTGACATAGATGCGGCCTTAGATGCTCTTGCTTTTAATGGTTTGTTGAAGGTGTGCAAAAAGGTCTATTAATATTCTACTTATCTTGAATGTGGTTTCTGTCTAATGCAACAGAAAGGGGCTGAGACAGCTGATCTTGAGAAGGGAGCTGTTAAAGCTATTCAGGATCTATATGATGTGATACGTTTGGATGTCCTTGCTGTAAATATGAGGTTGAGCTTCTCTCGGACCGCCACTGTGTTATACCCTTCCTCCATCACCATTGGTAGATTAGGTCTCCAGCATAGGAGGTTAACATGAGATAAACGGAGGAAAACCCGCCTTACTAAATGCCATACAATTTGTATATTTGCAGGGATCATATGCAGACATGGAATTTGCTGTCAAAAGCACGGGCTGAAGGCAGTCTTTTTTCAAAGTTGAAATGGCCCAAGGACCCAGAACTGGTAGGTCCAAGATTAATTTGTTATACTTTTGCATCGTTTAGTTTAACTCTGTTAATTCAGTCTTGGTTTAAGACTTCTTGCCAACACTAAATCTGCAGAAAGCTCAAATCAAAAGATTGTATTCATTGTTGACGATCAAAGACTCTGCTGCAAACGTACCAACTAATCTTGAGGCTCGTAGAAGGCTGCAATTTTTTACCAATTCCTTAATGATGGACATGCCTCAAGCAAAACCTGTTCGTGAGATGATGTCCTTCAGGTTACAAGTGTGTGCCTTTGGGTTTTAGTGCGTCTAAATGTTTCTTAACTCTAATGACTTGATTTTTATTACTACTTGCAGTGTATTCACGCCGTATTATTCAGAGACGGTCCTGTATAGTGTGAATGACCTCCGCAAGAAAAATGAAGACGGAATTTCAATTTTGTTTTATCTTCAGAAAATATATCCAGGTAGATACATTTAATCTGACTTTTGATTCTTTTTATGGCAAGACTTAATGGTCCACTTTCTTCATCTCAATTCCTCTTCCAAATGTCAGAAAATCCCTTCACTCTTATTCTCAGATGAACTCACGTTCATGAATCAATCAATCTTTGCTACTATGCAATTTCTCTTTTCTGGTGAAACCTGTTTAATTAACATCTTCATCATGTTATCTTGATCCTGATTGTTTAAGAGAAGCTGGGTACTGTCTAAAATATTAACATAGTTGCGTATACTTTTATTCGGAGTCGCTACATGAACTTATGAACTGTACAGATGAATGGAAGAATTTTCTTGCTCGAATTGGCCGCGATGAAAATGTGCAGGAAGCTGAGCTTTTTGATAGTCCTGACGTTGATGAGCTTCGATTTTGGGCATCCTACCGTGGACAAACATTAGCTAGAACTGGTACGATTACTTTGTACAAAAAGAAGGTTTCTTTGTTGTGTTCATTAACCCATCTTGCTTTATTGTTTTTTTGACTTTTGAGTCAAAGCATAAGTGCATACATCTTTTGTAACATGTCTCTTTAGCACTTTCAGGTGAAATTAAAACACACAAATCTTGTTATCAATTATCTTATTCCCTAAAGAATTTCTCCTGCCTCTCCTATCCCACTTGGTTTTTGGTGCTGTTCTTACTTGTTAGGGGATGGTGCATGAAGATGATACTCCCTCCATTCAACTCCAAATACAACATTTCTTTTTTTGACAGTATTCACAAATGAAGAGAATCTTTACGATTCCTTGCGATCGATAAGAAAAAAATATGGTCATGTGGGATCTTGTTTGATTCACCTCTAAGAATACGATGAGAACACGAAATTTTTATATTTTTTCATAATGTAAAACTAATGATATTTACGTTACAAATCGTGCATTGGCAAACGTGTAAAAGGGAAATGTTGTGTTTGGTGTTGAATAGAGGGAGTATTTGGTATCTAAAATTCAAAACCCTTGTGTAATTACTACTTGATATGTCATGTGGTGTCATACGGTACAAACCTGTATGGATGTCTATCTTTGAATTCGGAGGATTTGAGTATTTGACCATGGCCAGTACTTGTCTGGCTTATTGCCACTTGTAAACCACTCATTTTCATCATTTATTTCATTTTAACAAGCACTAAATTTTGCAGTTCGCGGAATGATCTACTACCGTAAAGCCCTTATGCTTCAGAGTTACTTGGAGAGTCTTGCTTCTGGAGGTGGCTGAATATTTCTTTCTTTTTCGTTTTGAAGTGTGATGAAATTTTCTTGTGAAACGAGCAGCATGTGATCTCTAACATTGCTTAAAGCAGATATGGAGGCATCAACATCCTTCAAAGATGCAGTTAAAGTTGAAGGATTTGAGCTATCACCAGATGCTCGTGCTCAAGCAGATCTCAAGTTTACGTATGTGGTTACATGTCAAATATATGGAAAACAGAAGGAAGAGGGCAAGCCTGAGGCTGCAGATATTGCTTTGCTCATGCAAAGGTAGTTGTATACTTTGGAGCATAGGGTGGTGTTTTGAGATATTTCATTTTGGTTGATGTTTATCAGTCCAATGTTGTGTAATTATTGTCTACCACCCTTCACTCTTCTAATGACATATGTAAGCTATCACTTGCTTGTGTTCCAGAAATGAAGGCCTTCGAGTAGCTTTTATTGACATGGTAGAAACTTTGAAGGACGGAAAAGTGCAGACTGAGTATTACTCTAAACTTGTGAAAGGTGACATCAGCGGACAGGATAAGGTGAATCTCTAATCTGAGCATTTTGATATACTGGTTGTTGATTTAGGAAGTTAGAACTTGCGGGTCTTACCTTTGTTTGGATCGAGGGAATTGGAGGGAAGGATTAGGAGGGAGACAATTTCCCTTGTTTGGTACTTTGGTTAGCTAATTTTGGTTGAAGGGATTTGGAGGGAAGGGAAAATGAATCCCTCCACAAGGCAAATAATTTCCCCTCCAACAAAGGAAAGATTTGGAGGAAAAACTCTCACCATCGATTTCACCTCCCCTCCCCTTCCCTCCTTTCCTACCACCCTATTTTGATATCGGTCATCAGCACGATGACTTGGACTTGGACATTATCTATTGTCTTAAGTTTACCTCTTTGAGGTCCTTTTTATTGACGTCTTTTACTTTCCAAGAAATAAAATGTGAGAATAAATTATTCTGTCCAGGAAATTTATTCTATTAAATTGCCTGGGAACCCTAAACTTGGTGAAGGAAAGCCTGAGAACCAAAACCATGCTATGGTATTCACCCGTGGACATGCCATACAGACAATTGATATGAATCAGGTAACTGACCAATTAGTTGCTTAATGCTTAGCTAATACTTAGCTTGTTCATGCTCAACATGTGTATATTTGGCAGCAACTACTTCTTATTTACAATTTTTGTTTTTCCAGATTATATGATTGCAAAAAAATATATTCTTTTGCCATTTCTTCTGTTTCTATCTTCTTTCACTAACAAATCTTTTGGAACATGCTGCTATCCTCTCCTGTGATAACTTATGATATATAGAGTTCTACAACTTAACTTATTTGAAAAATATTCTGGCAATGAAAAATGTACTTTCGTTGAGCATAGAAATATATTAGTTCTGTAGTTATGAGTCATAACACAAATTGAGGGTTCGTGACTTTATGCACTGTATTTGATAAGACTAGGTGTTCATAGCTTGATAGTCAATACCTGAAATCTAGGCATAAATTCTACTGTAGTATTTACCCTCTATTCAACGATGAAATATTGAAATGTAAGTGGGGTGTAGGGAGGTAAAGATGTATGCAGTCTCACACCTAGGACAGGAAAATTGTGATGTGAAAAAAAGAAGACCTGAAGCCAGTGGATGCTGACATGGACCAATTTCATTCTCCCGAATATAAGTCTGACACTGTTGCATATAGATTATAGTATTATACAATGGTTCCTAAAATACTCTATCAAGGATGAAAAGTGGAATTGTCAGTTTTTGCAATAGGCTTTCTATCAGAGTAGCTTCTTATATTGTCTGCTCATTCAGGATAATTATTTTGAAGAAGCACTGAAGGTGAGGAATCTTCTTGAAGAATTCAATAGCGACAATCACGGAATTCGTCCTCCCACTATTCTTGGTGTTAGAGAGCATGTATTTACTGGAAGGTAATGCTTTGTAAATACGATATGCTTCTTATCTTATGAATGGTTAATGTATGCATGATCATATTTGGTCATTTGTGCAGTGTTTCTTCATTGGCTTCTTTCATGTCAAATCAAGAATCAAGCTTTGTAACTCTTGGACAGCGGGTTCTTGCTAATCCTTTGAAGTAAGTTTATGAAGTAACAATTTTGCTGTATTTTCTCGCTTTTATTTTAGAATTAATGTAAAAGCTTGAGCATACTTGTTGCTATCTGTACAGGGTGCGTATGCACTATGGTCACCCTGATGTTTTTGATAGAGTATTCCACATAACACGTGGTGGTATCAGTAAAGCTTCCCGTGTTATCAACATTAGTGAAGATATATATGCAGGTTGGTTTCCTCTAACTTTGTATAATTTCAGTTCTTCACAATTTTTTTGGTGAATGATAGAAATTTTCACGTAGACATATAATTAAAAATTTCTTCTTGTCAGACCATCCACAATAGAGAGGATGTCATCTTCCTCTTATATTCTCTCTTCTATTTTTGCCCACAATAGAGAGGATCCTCTTATGCTACCTCTATTACTTTAATTACTCTCCCAACTTTTATAAAAGAAAAAAAAGACTTACTGTCCACATGGCAAATAGTGGTTGGTTAGTGGGCACTAGGGCCAATGTTTCCTTTAAAGTTGGAGGAAGTGGCTATCTTCCTCTTGCAAAGAGGACATTTAACATGGGGCTCACAATGGAGAATATGTCCTCTTAGAGGAGAGAGTGCTAGGAGGCTGCTTCATTCTCTCCATTGTGGATACTCTTCAGTCCTCTATATTTTTATCCTTCTTAATCTTCTTTTGACTGTCCACATAATTAATGGAGGGATCCACTTTCTCTCTTAAGACAAATCAAAATTCTTCCAACGTTCCAAATACACATTCGGTCTTTGGGCGATGCGGTTTATACTAACTGAGAGTGTTGAATCTGTTGATGAATGATGATCACTCTCAACTGTTTCATTCCAATAGTGTTTTCATGTCTAATACGAGTATGAGTGTAGGTACCATCATTCTCAAATGAGGGTGTTTTTAGCACCACTCTCTTTTATTTTTACTGTGCCTCGGAAATCTCAATTAAAGCTAGGTTGTAGAAAGATTTAATAAGTTTTTTTCCTCTTTTTGGATTTATGGTGCAGGATTTAACTCCACCTTAAGGCAAGGAAATATCACACATCACGAGTACATTCAGGTAGAATCCAAATGTTATCACCTCAGTTAATATTTGAATTGTTAATCATTACTGACACTGAATTATAGGTTGGTAAAGGACGAGATGTGGGGCTCAACCAGATTGCTCTATTTGAGGGAAAAGTTGCAGGTGGAAATGGCGAACAAGTTCTTAGTAGAGACATTTACCGGCTTGGACAGCTTTTTGATTTCTTCAGAATGATGTCATTTTATTTCACAACTGTTGGATATTATTTTTGTACAATGGTATGTTTATCCATAACGAGAGTTTATTATAGTTGGCGTTTTTTATGACCATTGCAACTTTGGATTCTACCTGAATGTACTCGTGATGTGTGATATTAATTCCACCTTACGAGAGTTTATTTTTGTAGTATGCTCACATCTCCATTGACTCTCTTAAGTTGGATCTCCAGCTACACAGCGCCCTTGAAATATGGTTATTATATAAAACCCTCCTTGATTGCTATTCGATATTCAAATGAATCTATCTTTGTAATAACAATTACCTCTATACTGTCTGTTTAATAACCTCCCTAACATGGTATTGTTTTTTCATATGATCGCCTTTATGCATCATTGTAGAGCCGTTGGGCGCCCCTTAAATACTTAAAGGATGGTTTTACACTCCAGAATTGACGGGCTGAGGGTGTTAGTAGGTTCATGATATTATGTAAAAAGAAGCCTGAGCTATTGCCAGCATTTTATGTTATTTTGATTGATAGGTTTTGCCTTGCTGTTGGAATACTTTTTTTTCTTCTATGGTTTGGTGGAATTCCTGTAGTGTATTGTCAGTTCTTGGCTATGTTGCCTATGTATATAAGGATTATGAGCTCTTTTTTATAGGTCAATTATCGACTCTGTTTTCTACAGGAGCCGAGTATGTGTCTCCTGTATCCTGAAACACAACTTGACTTTTTTCATCCAACCCAAAATGTTGAAGCACTTGGATGTATATAACTGATTTCATAATATCAATGAGAGTCAACATTATATTGATCTGCCTTATTTCTTGAATGCTGGTTCTTCAGTCTTGAAAACCTTGTAGGCTTTTTGCAGCAACATAATTCTGGAACTTGCTGTTAGAAATTGTAAAAACAGGAATACGCCTCCCAATGATGCTATATATTGAATGTCTGTATTTTTGTGACTTTTTGATTTCTGGTTCAAAAGTCTACATTCTTGATGTTTTTGGTTTCCTCTTTTTGGTTGTGTGCTGGGTTGAAAGACTTGACATTTCATTCTTGTACGGAGGAGGCGGAATACATCCTTCGACCGTAAAAATAAGCAGGGCTTGGCATTTTAGGAGATGAAGTCTTACGCCCACAGACTTCCTTTTCATATGAACCAATCTCTTTTCTTGGACTTGGGTTCCCTCGTCTACGGATCGAAAGAACTCCTGTATTAACCCTCCTGTTATAGGGTTTAATGACAATGCTGCAGCAGCAGAATCTTGTGTACATGTGTCACTTCCATCTGTGTTAAACACAGTCAGTTTGTAGTTTTGTACTCGGTCATTTAGTACTATTAAAATTAGTATTCATTTCATCACTCACATGCTTTGTGTTGTGTTTGGGTCAAAATTGATTAGGTGTTAATGTGTTATAGCTTAAAGTTCTGTGATTATGTTAACAGCAGTCAGCTCACCCCTTTTATTTCTTTCTCTGCAGCTGACGGTGCTGACTGTGTATATCTTCCTTTACGGAAAGACATATCTGGTATGATCAGTATTCTCTTAGTAAAAATTGTCTTTGATGTAGCTTTTTTTTTACACTGGTTGGAAGATGGAAAAATCAGATATGCTCGCCTTAGCTATTTCGATCTGATGATTTCCTTGTGTTTACTTCTGCCTGAGATGTTGTGCTTGACAAATTGTAGTTGAGTTTACACTCTTTTTCCTTCTCCGGTTCTCCCATAAGTTTGTGTCCATGTAACTTTCTCTGTGATCCTCCAATTTTCTAATTAACCTACGTTGAAATTGCACATTTTTTTTTTTGTTTCAGGCGTTATCTGGTGTAGGAGAAATGATCCAGCAGCGTGCTCACTTATTGCAGAACACTGCACTGGGTGCAGCCCTTAATACTCAGTTCCTGATTCAGATTGGAGTATTTACTGCTATCCCTATGATTCTATGTTTCATCTTGGAACAAGGATTTTTTAGGGTATGCAATATTAGCCATAATGTTTCTATTTTGTTTACTTTTCTTTACTGAACTTAAAAATAAGCGGACACTTACGATGAGTCAAACAGGCGGTGCTAGTGGTGGGTTAGGGGATATGGTGGATGTTCAATGTTTTGGTCTGTCGTTTAAACCTTGTAGGAATTTGTCAAAACTGTGAAGGAGGTATGGGGGATTAGGGGGGATGAAGAAAAGAGGGTTCAGGGGAGATGTGAAATTTATATCATGCAAAATGGGTAGGGAATGGAAAAAAAATCTCCTAATCAAAAGCCCTTAACTCGACAGCCTCCACGATGAAAATGCATTGTACTTTACCCTATGTTCTACGCATTGCAAGCATATTCTTCACAACTGAGTTCTGAAATTGAAATTGTTAGATTGATATTACCTTGGCTAGCCCATAGATTTTAAGTTTTCTTTTACTTCTATATGTTTCATTCATGGCATATGACAATCGTGGAAGCTTTATACGAGTCTTAATTAAGTTTGCAGCTTTATTGTATACAGCCGTCTTGCCAAATGGTAGTGATTGCATGATTCTCTATAGTTGTCAACAGTCGTAGATCTGTTTTAGTTGCTTTTTTATTGAGCTGTGTATGATTATTTTGCTTTATTCGAGCTTGTATTTATTTGCAGGCCATTGTCAGCTTTATTACTATGCAGTTCCAACTTGCTTCTGTCTTTTTCACATTTTCTTTGGGAACAAAGACACATTATTTTGGCCGGACGATTCTACATGGTGGTGCAAGGGTTCGTCAACTTGTCTATGAGCCTTTTATGTTTTTTCACACGAGCTCCCTGGATAATACTTGATTTTTGTTTTGTTGCAGTACCAAGCAACTGGCCGAGGTTTTGTTGTCCGTCATATTAAGTTCAGTGAAAATTACCGGCTTTATTCAAGGAGTCATTTTGTTAAAGGGTATATCTATATCCTTATCGCTATGTCTCCTTCTCTCTTCCTCCATTCCCTTGTGGTATGCATTTTGACTCCATAAAAAGTTTCTCTGAGCCTCATCATTTTTTATGCTGTAGGCTTGAGGTCGTGCTTTTATTGATCATTTTTCTCGCATATGGTTACAATGATGGTGGCACGATAGGCTATATTCTTCTCACCATAAGCAGTTGGTTTATGTCCCTTTCCTGGCTGTTTGCGCCTTATTTGTTCAATCCGTCTGGTTTTGAGTGGCAGAAGTAAGTGGAATCCCCTATCTGACTCTTGTGAGATCTAATTTTTTTTGTATGCGGAAAAAGAAGCTTCCCTTATCGTTTTCATTAGGACTCATTACCATGCTTTGTTTTCATTACAGAACCGTCGAGGACTTTAGGGATTGGACAAATTGGCTTCTGTATAGAGGTGGAATTGGAGTGAAAGGAGAGGAAAGCTGGGAAGCATGGTGGGAAGAGGAACTGGTGATTTTTTAAATGTTTTTCAAATTTCATCTGATTAATTTGCTTCAAGCTTTCCCATCCGTGACTACATATTTTTTCCCAGCTTTATTGTTTTGGAGTGAATAATTCAGTTTGTATACCTGATACTAAAGCTGGGTGTTGGCAGGGGCATATCCGGAGTCTGAGTGGGAGGATTGCAGAGACTATTTTAAGCCTGAGGTTTTTCATTTTCCAGTATGGCATTGTTTATAAGCTAAATGTACAAGGAACAAACACATCACTGGCTGTAATATTTCTGCCTATCTTTCATTGTTATTCCACTTGCTTATTCTTTTTCAATGTGAAAACCCAAATGTTGACAAGCACGGCAATATCTGACTTGACCCATTTGTTGATATATACTCCTAGTTATGATATTGGAATGGGCTCATCTCTTGGTTGTCTTACAGGTTTACGGGTTCTCATGGGCAGTTCTTGCGATCCTTATTCTTCTATTCAAGGTTGAGATATTTCCTTTTGGTCTTTGTAATTCGTGTTTGATCGAGAAGCTGAATTCACGGTTGAGTCCAATGCTGTAGGTTTTCACATTCAGTCAGAAGGCGTCAGTCAACTTTCAACTGCTGTTGCGGTTTGTGCAAGGTGTTACCTTCTTGATTGCGTTGGCTGGCGTAGCTGTGGCCATTGTACTAACGTCTTTGTCTGTATCTGACATATTTGCTTGCATCTTGGCATTTATTCCTACTGGTTGGGCTATTCTTTCTGTAAGTTCCTTTGCCCTGATGCTACAAATAACATTTGGTGCCTCTTGAGTTATATACATTAACTGCCTTGAAAAATTGCAGATAGCAATAGCATGGAGGCCTTTGGTGAAGAAGGTGGGTCTATGGAAGTCAATCCGGTCACTAGCCCGTCTTTATGATGCCGGGATGGGAATGCTTGTATTCATTCCAATTGCTCTGTTCTCGTGGTTTCCTTTCGTGTCAACATTCCAGACCAGGCTCATGTTCAATCAGGCTTTCAGCAGAGGTTTGGAAATCTCTCTCATCTTGGCCGGAAACAACCCTAATTCGGGAATATGAATCACACGGTCACACCTCTTCTTCATGCATGTTTCCAGCCCTTGAGGCTTCGTAACTTAAGTTGTGTACAGTACTGTAGGCTTCAGTTGTTTAGTAATCATAGTACATATACCTCTTTTACAGTGAGGTCCCCTTTATGGACAACCAGCACTGCGTTCATTGTGAATTTATGCTTGCATAGTTGCATATCTGGACGACTTCATTCATAGCGGATTTGTGCTTGCATATCTAGACGACTTCATTCGTAGCTAATCTTCGCCTTTTTTCTAATATTCACCTCTAACTCATGATTTCTAAAACCTGTTTGAGGCAAAGTCGCTCATTTAAGTGACTTTAGTAGTAGTATTACAAATTTTTGTAAGAAAAAAAAAAGCAAGGCCGCTCTTTCAAGGTGTGAATTTTGGTTAGATTAGCTGAAAAGGCTACTGATACACATGGACATGGTGTACAAATTTTTTGTACACCATCCAATCTCTAGGCGACACATGGCCTAACATGGTTTACCCTAATTTGATAGACTGAATTCTATAGTTGTAATCGTGTTGAGGTTCGTCAAATGTCAAGGGAATCACAATAAACTCTTTAGTAAGTGGATTAACAATGTTATAGGTTAATTCTACGTCATTACTACCAACACGACCCAAACCGAGATATCAAAAACATGAAATAAAAGACCAAATTCACTCTGAAATTAAACCAAAGACCTCTTGATCTATCAAATATGCGCGTAGATTTCCGTCTT
>JAGPOY010000530.1:2101-24946 GCA_018983105.1 Silene uniflora | reverse complement strand
ATGAGTCGTTTGTCATTGTTTGCATTTCATGAGTCGGTATTTGACATGTTATATAATATCTTGCATATTGTGTTGTTGTACGACGGAGGTTGGTGTGGTTACTTGTTATGGAGACGGAAGGCGGTTGGGAGACCGTCTTCCGCTTGGGTCGCCTCTTGGAGCTTCCCACTCCAAGAGGGATGTGCACATTAATGGCTTGAGTTATGGAGGGACTCATGTGGTTGAGACATGACGTCTGGCGGGGGATCCGAGTCGCTCTCGGGCCCGGTACCACCGACGTGTTCGGAGTACCTTGTGTGTGATTAGGCACGTCTGGGCGTGTCCCGCTGTCCGATTGTGTGGCGGTTGTGTGGTGGAGACGAGGTGATGGTACTCATGGGCATTCTATTGTATTTACTTTACATGTCATGCATATGTATATATATGTTGTGTTGTCGGGACTGACGTTTGTGTGTCTATGTCTGTCACCTGTCCCTCTTGGGGTGGCCTGTGTTGATCCATATGATGTCTTGATCATATAGGGAGCAGATTGTTTACAGGTTGCATGGGTAACACGTGGGTTGCAGGACGACTTGAGGAGTCACGAGACATGAGTCGTAGTTAGATGAGCATGCTAGTCACGAGTTGTATTTATTCATTTGTTTACGTTTATGTAATCACTAAACTTTATATTTATAATAAAATGTTCTTTGATCGAAGTTTTTAGAACACTACCTCGGGAAACCGAGATGGTAGCGCCCCGAATATCTTGGCCGGATAGTCGGGGTGTTACAGTAAGTGTCCTTAACCCGACATCTATAACCGCCTGCGCAGTATGCAATAACAGCCTTCCCAAAAGAATAGGAGTGTGTGAGTGTTCGGGTATGTCCAACACAACAAAATCGACGGGAATAAAGAACTTCCCTAATTGAACAGGGATGTCCTCTAAGACTCCTAGAGGTCGAGATAAGGTCCGATTAGCCATCTGGACCGTCATGTTGGTACACTGGAACCTAGTGAAACCTAACGGTTTAGCCAATGATAGGGGTAAAACACTAACACTGGACCCTAGGTCACATAAAGCATTATCAATAGTATGGGTTCCTATACGACATGGGATCGAAAAGCTTCCAGGGTCAGCTAATTTAGTAGGGCTCTTATTTTGGGGGAATGCGAAGCACTCCTCCGTCAAGGCAACAGTCTCTACGGCATCTACCGACCTCTTACGCAATAATATTTCTTGCATAAACTTCAAGTAAGAAGGTACCTTTAATAGCAGTTCCGCAAACGGGACATTCACCTTTAGATCACGCATAATATCAGCAAACCGCACGAACTCTTTCTCAGCCCTGGCCCGTATCAACCGACCCGGAAATGGAGCGTATTTCTCAGGTGCTCCCTTTCGATCTTCCCGAATAATAGCGTTATTAATCATACGCTTGCTTAAACCTTTCGTTCGAGGCATCTCAGCATCAATAGTGGTCGATCGAGCAGTAACATCGCTCGATCGAGAGCTTTCTTCTTCATTAGTGGTCGATCGAGCAACCATAGTGCTCGATCGAGAGCTTCTTTCAGGACTCAACCTTATCAATAATATCACTCGATCGAGGAACAGCGACTCCTCGATCAATCAATTCTTCTGCATTTCCACTCGATCGAGCAAAATTGCCCCCTCGATCGAGTAAATCACGACTGTCAGCATTAGGCACCTTGGAATTCGTGTCAGAAACATCAGAATCAGCAGCTTTTGGACTGTCATAAGCGAGACCGCTTCTAAAGGTAATCATATTCAGCGTCTCTTTCCTCTTTTCAGTTTGAGATGGCAAATGACCGGGTTGCCTTGTCGATTGATTCAACGTAATTTGAGCAATTTGCGACTCCAAGAGTTTACTAGTCGCATTATTGGCTTGATCCGACTTTTGCATTTGGATCTTCAATGATTGAATCATCGACTTCAGCTCACCCATTTCAGAAACTCCTCCCGATGAGGAACTAGCTTGACTTGGCGTAGGAAAAGTTGGAGGCTTTTGAAAGCCTTGCTTATGCGGTGGAACATACGCTTGTTGCTGAGGCGGAGACGGATTCAACACATTTTGGCTTGACCATCTCAAGTTAGGATGGACATTGTTCTGATTATAATAGCCTCCCTGCCGATATTGCTGAAAAGAGCAAACTTGCTCCCTTTCAGCGAAGCAATCTACAGCTGAATGCCCCGATTCACCACATCTTTCACAGCTTAGCACCTCTTCGTTTTGCAATAAATGAACCGTTTCTTGATTATTGGTGCCATTCAACTCCCATTGATCAAGTCTCACATTAAGCTTATCAAATTTAGCATTTATGCCATCCGAACTGACACTAGCAACCGTCCGCGTACCGCTTCTTGGATTACCATACTCAGCACAATGATTTGCTATTTCCTCGATCAATTTCCAGCCCTTAACATCATCTATCTCTTGCCGAAATCGACCATTTGCAGCGGCATCCAAAATAGCCCGATGATCATCGTACAACCCATTGTAAAATTGGTTGCACAAAAACTATGGCTGAAACCCATGATGAGGAACCGACCTCACCGCTTTCTTAAATCGACTCCAAGCTTCATACAAGTTCTCAGTAGCAGTTTGCTTGAAGTTTGTAATTTGTGCTCTCAAGGCGTTGGTCCTTTGCGGCGGAAAATACTTCTTATAGAACGCAAGAGCCAGCGAAGTCCAGTCAATAATACCGGCTGCCTCTCTATCAAGATCCGTCAACCACTCCCTCGCACTATCAGTAAGCGAGAAAGGAAATAGCACCTCTTTGATCTTGTCTTGGGTCACCCTTTTAGAAGCAGGGATAGACGAGCAATAGTAGGCAAAAATCTCCATATGCTTCTTCGGATCCTCCCCAGGCACCCCACGATACAAATTCCGCTCAACCAAATTGATGTAAGATGGTCGAATGTCAAATGTATTCCCATCTTCATCCGTAGCGAGCTTCAAACCCTTAGGAATAGATGCAGCGGTAGGCTCCGAATGACTAGCGATATTCGGCATTTTCACTTGTAATACGGTCTCAACAGATAAATTTTCCTCGAAAATAGGACCGTCAAAAGTACCGTCTGAAGTGCTCAAGGCTTCCTCCCGACGAATCTTATCTAACTCCCTCTTTTCTGCGTAGAAAGGTCCTTTCAGGCTCCGGATCAGCTTCCACTAATTCGACCCTTAAAGACCTGCGCATACACAACTAAGAGAGAAAAATATGAACGGTCTTAAGGAATCAGAAATTCCTTAAGACAAGACAGAAAAAATAAAACAAATCATAAAACTGCCTCCCCGGCAACGACGCCAAAATTTGATGCGTGTCGTACTACACCAAAAATAGACCTAAGTCAACCAACTATGCAGCTAGTGGAAGTAGGGTCGATCTCCACAGGGAGGTAACTTACTATCTGAAATCTAATCTGTCTAGGTCACAATTGGGGGGTTTGATTTGATTTTTAACTAAACTAAAAGTTTAAAGGAAGAGAAATTAAACAGAGAAAATAAGGCAAAGAAGGACGGTGTAAAAATCAGGTAAAAGGGAATATGCCAGGATTCGGTCCACTACGGTATCCGCACTATCAGGTTAACTAGTTCAGTCGGTCTATTGTTAGAAAGAGCAAGGTTATCTCCTTTCGGTCTCAAACCAACGATTATACCCTTTCGGTCTCTAATCGCCCTAGGGTCTCCCTAATTGACTTTCGCCTTAATTAGGTGTCACCTATCGTATCTATGCAAGTCTTTCCTATCAATCTTTCGATCTAGGTCGGGGTTAACTAAACAATTGGTCTCCTGCGTGCACTCAATCCACCAATCACAATTATATTGCATAGAACGATTTCTAACATCAAGACTAACCTAACATGTTACTACCCTATCATGCATCTACCATAGTTTTCCTCATCCTAACATATTAAGGGATTTAGCTACTCATGCTTCTAATAATAAACTTATCATAAACAATTGAATAACTAATATTAAACATATTGAAACTATAAAATTGCATAAATAGTAATTAGGGCAGAAATTATAATGAAGAAATAGGAGATTAAAGCAATACTAATTGAAAGATTAAGATTAGGAAGAGAAAGGATTACAATATCAAGCTTAATCCGGCATAAAGAACAAAATCCGATTAATTGCACAAATCCCGAGAAAACAACAGTAGAAAGCTTAAGAATCTGATTAAGAGTAATTGCTAAAGTTATTAAGTAAAAGATATCCCTGATTAGCCTTGCTAATCTGCTTTTATAGAGTTTAAACACGAAATTAAAAACCTAATTATGTTACGGACTAAGCCCAGCAACAAATCTACTCGATCGAGGAAGATATCCACTCGATCGAGTAAACATCTTCAGCAAACAACTCAATCGAGATAGTGAGTTACTCGATCGAGCACACCTTCAATCCTGACCACTCGATCGAGCACATGACAGCTCGATCGAGGCCTTCAGCTCGTGTGATCTACTCGATCGACCTTCAGCAGTGATCGATCGAGGTCTTCCTTAACGTCTAGCCGCGTTGACACTTTGACTTGGCGATTGACTTGGCTTTTGGGTCGTTTCACGCTTCCCCATGCATGAAATTGATGCTCCGTTTTCTCCATCTCCTAAGAATGCATACTTGGGACAGTTTTGGGTCGGTTTCCGCTACTGCACAGCTTGTACCTACAAAATGACAATGAAAGTACAAAGTAGCATATTCGGGGCATAAAGTGACATAAATTCACCTAAATGACCTAGAAATGCGTGCAAATAAGGACCGTAAAGTCTATGTAAAATGCACGCATCAGGAGTGCTGGAAGATCGTTCAAAACAGACCACACAAAATCTTGGTCGTTGGATCTACGGAAGGCACTACCTATGAGAAAAAGGAAGAAGACTATATTGAGGTTGATTACAAGAAGGCTGAGAAAAACCCGAAAGCAATAAGCTTGTTGCAAAACGGCATGACCTCGACCGAATTCGATCGTTTTTCTTCTTGTACCTCGGCCAAGGAAATATGGGATGGTCTTGAATTAGCCTATGAAGGAACGTCGGCTGTAAGGAAATATCATATTGACTTGCTGATTCAAAAATACGAACTTTTTAAAATGGAAAAGAATGAATCACTCGATAGCATGTCAGCACGATTTTCCACAATCATTAATGAATTAAAAAATCTTGGTGGAACCTTTAGCTCCGAGGATATTTCTAGGAAAGAACTTAGAAGCTTGATCGAGAAATGGCGTCCCAAGGTCACCGTTATGGAAGAAGTTAGAGATCCCACCTCTCTACCTTACGCAAAACATATTGGAGCTCCCTAAGACTTACATGACACACACAAGATTCGACTCACCTTTTAAACTCTTGACCACATATGACTTAGAATTCGACTCTCACGGGTTTCGCTCGTCGCTCAATTATAAAGAACGGGTGATTTTTGTACACAAGTAATCAAATCACTCAACTACTATGACTTACGAGATATGCCTGCAATCTAATGTGGTACTTCATCCTATAACCGCATTTAGAAACATCATGCACAATTTAAGAGGCAAATAGGTTGTAATGGTGCTTGGGACTAAGGTTGAAAGGGATTGGCTAAATCGAGTAAAGTAGTCTCCTATCAACCCAATGTACAAGTCCTAATTGCAAAACATCTTCTCTTCTTCAAAATATGGTGAAGTAATCACCATTTCTCAAGCATAAACTTTACATAACAATGCTCAATTTGCAAACATCAAACCCATTATTAGCAACTTATTTTCTTATCTCTTTTTGATGTGCAAGAGATGTTGCTCATGATTAAAAGCGGTAAATCAAGTATTTTCGTTTTCTTTTCTTTTTCTTATTTACTATTTTATTTTTCATTGCATTTTTCTTCAAAAACCTCTTTATTTACACCATGGCCAAATAGGCTTTCATAAAACTTTGAATCTCAAAATACCTCATGCAATCGAGGTTCCAAACCATCTATGTACAACATTACTAACTACTACAACTTACTCGATAGGGTGAGTTGTTTTTGGGGTGTAGCTTGTAAATTGGTTAATCAAATTAAAGGCTAAGACTCAAATGGGTTCACAAAAAGGATCAAGATGCAAGGGTATAAACAAAAAGTTATATGACTATGTGATGTTCAAATATATGCATATATTGCCTTCAAAAATATGTGCAAACACGTTTCTTACGTTATCAAGGAACAAGCGCCACACTTATGCGTTTTGACATAACATACCACGCAAGGAGACCTACACACACAATCCTAGACGGGACCGGTTTGATGGGCCGGTCATATGGAGGCTCTATCCTCACATTATGAGTGGGTACATGTCAGTCCTAGGTCTAGTCTTAAGTCCAAAGAGAGTGTCACAAGGTGGTCAAAGCTTAGGTTGTTAAGGGGTGTAAACACCCTAACAAAGTTATCGCTAGATGCAAGCTATCAAGAGGGAAAACACACGGTCAAAACAAATTATCGTCATTGAAGGCATATGTTGCCACTATAGACTCTATACAAAAATGTTTTGAAAGAAATAAAAGTGCATGAATACAACTAAACATATATACAATCTACATGGATGCAACTAACTAAAGTGATATGCAAGCAATGCAATCTCCTAACATCACATAGAAACACAACGAAACACAACCACAATTATCAAAATATCACCACATTCTCATAGGCAAAGGAGAGTAAGAGATATGAAAGGTTATACCAAACGGTCTTGTTTTCTTAATGTGCCTCGAATGAGGTGTAGTTCCTATGTAATAAGAGTACAAAAAACACAGATATATACAATTCTATACTACAAATTAAAGAACATGTTTTTGGTTTTTCATGATTTTTAGAAGTTTTTCGATTTTTTTTTCATATTGAAATTTAAGTGGAATGTCTCAATTCCCATCCCCACACTTAAATCGGACATTGTCCTCAATGTTCAAGTGGATATAGGAATTGAGTATGCATGAAAATGCATGAATGCATGCTCTACTTCTAATGTGTTAGTAGCAAATAAATGTGAGTTATTCTAAACTAAGTGATGCATGTTTTCGATTAGGTAGAGAGCTAATTTGAATTAACTCGGGTTACTTATAGCTAAACTTCCCCAAACCGATTAAAGCTATGGTAGAGAAGTTTGGCTACGATCCATGCATGAATGAATGATATGCATGCTCTACACTACAAGTGGTACAATAAATCATATACAAATTCATGAAAAGTGGGATAAACATCAAGGAGAGGAAAGAGAGAAAGAAAATACCCCAATGGAGAAGCTAGGTAGCTATCTCAAGTTCTCTTCTCTAGCTTTCATCACTTGACTCATCATCACCATTTGTACCCGAAGAGGTATTCATATCATCGTTCTCATCATCATTGTCATCCTCATTGTCATTCTCCTCTTTCGGGGCACTCAACTCTTCATTAACATCATTTTGTTCATCATCATCAGTCAATGTTGCTTCACTATCCCCTTCCTCCATTGCTTGTCCACTCCCTTGCCCAACTTCTTCAACGATGGAGGGATCAAGATTTGGGAAGAATATCTTCTTATCTACCCAATCCGGAAAAAGACCATTAGGATCAAGTAGGCCTTGTTTTGCCAAGCTTAAAAGTGGAATGTATTGGGCATAGTAGTTGTTTACTCTATCATTGTATGCTTCCTTGTGAATATGCTTCAACAAGCACGTAGCATAATCGTTGTTCTCCTTGACATTGTCATCGGGAGAGACAAATGGTGGGTATTGGAATGAAAAGGAGGGATCACCACATGAGAAGTGGTAGCTTGAACTTCCTTGGGGGTGTTGTTGCTTTGGTTGTCGAATTGGCAAAGAACTTGGTCAAAAGGTAGGTGTCGCTTGCTCGGGCTAGCCTTGGAAACTTCTTAATCGGAAGGACTACAGGAGGAGCATCCTTTATGAGCCAATCAAAGGACTTGTTGTCATCGTGAATCGTTATCCATTTTGCCTTCTTGCTCAAATAGAAAGAATCCATTAAGTAACTCCCCTTAATTGGTTTATAGACCTTTGAAGCATTGAAATTCGGATCGAAGTGCTTAGCCAAGGGGAGTAATCATCGCACCATTTACAATGTACTTGTGTTGTTGTCCTTGTTACTCAAATCTAACCAAGCATAAGCAAAATTTGAAACATATCGAGATTTTCCTTCTCTTTGATCACCCTCAATCTCGTGTCAAGTAAGGCTAAGTCTATGTTCGTGAAATTGCAAGCCTCCTTTCGAGCCACAATTGTGTTGGCCATGGAGCGGTGCCACACTCGGATACCCGGGTAATGAGCTAGTAAAACCGAACAAGCTTTGTAACTTTCGAACTTTTTACCCGTAATAGCTTGCAAAACCGGTTCTACCTTAAAGCCATATGGTATATATTGTATACCCTAAGTGAGGTATCTTAAGATCAAATACGCTAGCAAGTGAAGTAAAGCTCATCACACGAGATTGATTAGCAAGACGAAAGGCTAAGAAATTTTTCCCGTCATCCTTAGTCACCCTAAGAGAGCTTAAAACTCTAATGTGAGGGATTGATAGGTAGGTTCATTAAGGTCAAAAATGCCTCCTAAACCCATTAATTCAAAGAATGTCATAGCATCCTCATGGATGCCAAGTTTTTTCAACATAGCGGGGCAAATGCACCGGGTAGTTAACACATGTTTGGAAGAAAGAGCATCAAAATTAGATTTATCAGTTTCGTCGATAAAGGTTACCTCCGGAAAATCCTTCAAAGGAGGTACAATTGGTAGTTTCAGATTTGTTTTCACTTGCTCCTCTTCCTTCACAACGATTTGCTTGCTAGCACCCTTCTTTGAAGCAATAGCTCTTTGCCTTTTGGTTGGGTTAGGCAAAGTTGAAGCTTTGGTGTTTCCCTTTGTTCTTGTCATGTCTTGATTCTTTGATAAATTGATACCAAATTGACTTAACAATGCTTGACAAACAATTTTCAATCAACTAATCAAGCTAAAATCAAACCCAAATTGGAGTAGACCAATTTGGAAATTTTCAAACCCTAGGTTTGGGCAAAATGATTTTGGGTGATTTAAGTAGTTTTGAAGTCAAATTAATGGTCTTGGAGTGATTATTTTGTGTCAAAGATTAATTTGCAACAAATTTGAGGGATTTTGGTTGAGTATTGATAATTTTTTATATGACTAATAGAGGTTTTTGATTGTAAAAGGGGGGTTTTTGTGTTTTTAAAAGATGAAGAAGTGAATGAATGAAGAAGAAAGAGGGGTAGGACGAGTATAAGACGCCCTTCCAAGCTCAACCCGCCCTTCTCAAACTCGACCCGCTCGGGTTTCGTAACAGGGTTGGGTTTGTACTGAGAACCCGCTCGGGTTCCTTCCGACCCGCCTGAGTCGTGGCTGTCTCACCCGGGATGAAATTAACCCGCCCGGGTTTTGGTACATGGTTGGTTTTCTTCATTTTTTCTCTGTTTAGCCCTCCCTTCATAGCTATGGGTAGCTCGGGGTCCCTTTATAAAGTATGGGGCAATGCAATAGCTTGCTAAAACGTCCCCACACTTCGTCTTTACTTCATCTACACACTTAAAAACACAAATTAGGGTACCCTCCCTCACTTCTCTCAAAAGAATTTCAATGCATTTGTACAATAATTTCAAAATGCAATAAAACTTTAAATAAATGCAAAGTTAAGGAGTTAGTATATTTACAAATGGTGGTTTGGAGAGTACTCCACCAAACTACTTTCTCCTTTCGCTTAGTGAAAGGGTGGTCCTGAGATGTTGTTGATGTTACTCAACGTCTCACCAAATTAATTGAATGCTTGTTCACATTTGTAGAAGTGGTCTAGTGGTGGCCTTGATGTATTCCCATTATTGGACATGGAACTCTTCCCATGGGTGCTTGAGTTACGATTGTTATGGCTCATGTTGTAATCAAAGGTCATAGCATTGCCAATGTAAGGGTTGACAAATCCGTCAAACTCATTGTCCCAAAGTCCAAAGACTTCTTCTTAGTTGTCCTCTAAGCTTAAATTTGAAACAATATTTCTCATGGAGTTAATCAAAGTGTCATGACCCTTTTCATCCATTGTCTTGGTAGCTTCATTCTTAAAAACACCTAGCTCCTCGAAGATAGCTATTTCGATTTCATCTACTTCCTTTTCCCAGTTTGAAGTTTCAATAGGAGGAAGCACAACTTCTGTTCCTTTCTTTTGATCAACAAAGAAACATGGCTCCTTGATGTTTGGACCTTTCATCATTTTGATAAGATTGAAAGTGATCTTCTCATCACCTACTTCCAAAGTTAACATTCTGTTCTTCACATCAATTACCGCTCATGCAGTGTGGAGAAACAACGCTCTTCCAAGGATGATTGGAATGTGGATATCCTCCGCCATATCGATTACAACAAAATCGACGGGAATGTAGAACTTTCAAACTCTCAGCGGTACATCTTCTAGTACTCTAAGAGGTTTCTTGGTAGAGCGATCCGCCATTTGCAAAGTCATACTTGTGCATTTCAATTTACCCATCCCGAGTTTCTCATAGACCGAGTAAGGCATCACGCTTACACTTGCTCCAAGGTCACATAGAGCCTTCTCGATCCTAGTATCACCGATTGTACATGGAATAGAGAAACTATATGGATCTTGAAACTTAGGTGGGGATACTCCTTGTAGAATGGCACTAGAAGTATTGGCAAAAGTAAGAGTCTCCATCTTTCCAATGGATCTCTTCATGGTGAGTATATCCTTCATGAATTTGGCATAAGCCGGCACATGTGTTATCAAGTCGGTAAATGGAATAGAAACTTCCAAATTCTTCGCGATATCCATGAACTTTCCAAGTTCTCTATCAAGCTTAGGCTTCACTTGCCTACTTGGGAATGGTAGCTTGATAGTGATAGGCTCTTCATCGGTTGCCTTCTTTTAATTGCTTCTTTCCTTGTCTTGCTCACTTCTCCTTGAGCTTTCTTCACTTACCATTTCACTCCTTCTTCCATGTCTTCTTCCATCTTCATCCTCTCGCATCCTCTCCTCATCTCTTTTTCTTCTTGTCTCAACAACAACTTCTTTCTCCTCTTCTTCTTGCATCCTTGGACCATCATATTGAGTACCACTCCTCAAATGAATAACATTGGCCGTTTCATTTCTTGTTGGAAGGTTGCCTTGAGGAAGCAATTGCCCTCTTTGTCTTGATGATGAATATGAGGCCAATTGTGAAATTTGGGTCTCAATCATTTTGTTGTGAGCTAGGATGTTGTTGATGGTAATATCCTTAGCTTGGCTATGTTTTTGCATTTGCGTGAAGAAATCTTGTTGGTTCTTTTGTATTTGCATGACCGCCTTTTGAATATCAAAGGGTTGGTCATGTGATTGATTGTATGGAGCATGATTTTGGAAAGGTTGGTTTTGGTTTTGATTGAAAGGTGGTCTTTGGGGTGAATTTCTCATTTAAGGTGGGGTGTACAAAGGTGGTGGGTTTTGCATATTTTGGCTTTTGTATGGTTAGGATGATACTTGGTGTTCTCATCATAGAAATTGGAGTATTTGATACCATTTCTATATGCTTGAAAAGCATTATTCACTTGTTCGATTGAACCTCTACATTCTTGCTTGTCATGTCTCAACGTTCCACAATTCTCACAAATTCCACTTGGGATTTGTGGTGCCATTGTCATAGCATTGACATGTTGGCTCGATGATGCATTAGAAGCTTCATTCATTTTGGTAAGGGCCTTCTCAAAGTTGGAATTCATAGTGCCAATATGTGAATATAATTGAGCACTCAACTCGGCTCCTATTTGACTGACGGAATCAACTTCATGTCTTCCTCCTCTAGTAGCCTTCCTAGGCCTACTATATTGAGAGTTATGGATTGTCATTTCCTCAATTTTGGACCAAGTTTGATTGTCATCAACTTCGGTGAACCTTCCATTTGAACCCTGTCGAGTACATTTCTTAAGTCTTCATAGAGTCCATTCCAAAATGGTTGAACTAGAAACCACTCGGTGATACCATGATGTGGGCATGAACGGCATATAGACTTGAATCGTTCCCAAGCCTCATAAAGAGATTGTTCATCCCTTTGCTTGAATCCGGTAATTTGGACTCTCAACATGTTTATCTTCTCCGGTGTGTATAATTTCTTGTAGAAAGCTAAGGCTAGCTTCTTCCATGAGTCAATTTTAAGATTTGCTTTGTCCAAGCCTTTCAACCATTGTTTAGCGGTGCCAATTAGAGAGAATGAGAATAAGACTCATCGAATTTGATCTTGGGTGACACCATTTTGAGATATGATGACCTCACAATAGTCACAAAATGTCTCCATGTGAAGATGTGGATCCTCACTAGGCATTCCTTCAAATTGACTTCGCTCCACAAGTTGAATGAAAGCGGTTTTGGCTATGAAATTTCCGGTTAGATGAGGTGGTGTAGGAGTTCAATTTGGTAACTCCTCCTCAGTAGGTACGGATGTTAGGTTAATATACCTACTATTAGACTTCTCTAATAGTGTTTTAATTAACTTATTAATTTTAGTCATGGTGGATCTAGTGCATGCATAACAAAATAAAAGAGTAGAGAAGAAAACAATCTTCCTTACATTGGTGAATGGCACGAAAATGGGCACAACTCAAGGACTTCTCCCTTAAGTTGTTCTTGAGCTAATAATACAAGGATGATCTTCCAACACACCTAGTCTCCAAAGAAGAAGACCTCCTTTTGATTGCACCCTAGATGAGAAGAATCCAATAACTACTACTAATAATGACTAGTTATATGGTAGTAGTATTCCTTAATATTCTTACTAATATTCTTGTTATTACTACACTAGTAATATTAATTTGATATTAGTGAGAGTATGTGAGTTTTGAGAGATTTGCATGTCATACAAACTTAGCATAAAATGAACAACCAAAATGCTCTATTTAAGAGCATATGGCCGGGTGCCTTAAGCCCTTAGTGGCCAAGTTTTGTTCTTATTTTATTGCTATATAGGATTGGTAGAGCACAGGGTTGTAAGCTAGACTCATTTTCATGCAAGCTGGGTCATTCTCAATTTGATGGAATTGATAATATAGAAAAGAACAAAAGCAATTTGTTCTTCTACACAAAACCGGTGCATGAGGTGGATTTTGGTCCATTTTTATCTTATAATATTTGTCTCACAAATGCTTATAAGTCATATATTTAATTATCTTACATAATTAAATATTAATTTGATCATATAACAATTATATGACACAATTAATTAATAATATGTACTCAACTTATTGAATAATATTTTACCATTATATTGGCATATAATGGGTCCCATGATGCTTATAACTATTAGTTTATTTTACAACTCCTTGTAAATATAATTAACTAATTAACTGTACCTCAAAATATATACGAAACCTCAACTAATTTAATGAAATCATTAAATTAAATCTTATTTAATCACATTAAAATAAGATTTAAACCTTTATCAGACAAATATCTCATAATTGAATAATAAACTATAATTGACTTGAGTCTCAAACTAAAATTCAATTGTTAAACTCACATAAATAAGGGATTAATTAATCTGTATCAAATACAATTAACTAACTATTTATTTGTGTCTCATCCTATAAGTGTGACCTTAAGGGATCAACTGTTCACCACCGTCAACACGACAGTAACGTTAAACTCTAGTCAGCCAATCGTTACAGATTAATATTGATCAGTTGACTATATAATTTATCATCCCTTTCGTATTCTTGTCATGAGATTTAATTAATTATGTGATTACACAATAATTATGTGATCGCACTATTGTTGAGGACACATACTCCAACAATCTCCCACTTGTCCAAGACAAGTGTGCGTCACCAATTCTCTTGTCTTATTACAATCTCCCAGTCAATGCAAGGTTTCTTGCAGGTCGTACTTGCATTTGATCATATCTAGAGTGGTTTTCTCAATCTGGAGAGAAACTGTTTGACCGGAATTATCTACCGTAGATACTTTCCGAGTGTGGCCACACATTTCCAGTTCACTATTCCTCGAGTGGCCTTGAGATTTTTAAATAACCTTGACACGGGATTGGACAATTCCTATCGCACTATTCCCTTTGTGCCCACAGCTCATCATGACCCAAAGTATACTGATTTGACTCCTGTTACGAAAGTCGTAGAGTATAAATCAAAGCCAATTAGAAACTGTGCCAACTTGGGAGAATAGTCTCTAGTCGAAGAATTGCCTCATAAGAATAATATAGTAGCTCTTGCCACGACCAGGCTTTATGAATTTCCAGAACTATATAAGCGGTTACAGCCCGACAGAGTGTCCCATACAGTCTGCCTATGTGATCGACTAATCATCTCTTATGACTCTATGGCACTTGAACTTGCCAGCAATCGCATCACACTCTAGCTCCTTTGAGACGTCACTTCATTTAAATAACTAGGGGCGAATACTTTGTTAATCCAGTTCACTTTAATGGGGTTCAATATTGTCTCAACAACTAACCCATTTGGATATAACAAGGTAATAAATAAATAATTTCATAATAAAACTTAAACGATAAATGCGATCATCATATATGAATAGTCAATATCTTATTGCTACTTCATATCTTAGAATCAATGGTGTATATGTTGCACCCGTTAAATTGGAATGGAAGCTTGGTAAGTCGATATACAAGTATCTACTTAGACCAACTTGATTAATTGCCATTTTCTTTTATTCAATGTATTAATCTGAATAGATGTCTAGACTTCTTTCTAGACTTGGGCTCTTTAACTTGAAAGATGCTCCCTCTGTCATCACATAACTCATGATAGGATCCTTGGTGGATGGACTTACTATTAGTCCCCTTATTGACCACCTTATCCTTATCACAACGTTCTCAGATTCTATTTGTAGAGCTTGCAATGGTTGATTCTCAAACGCTTTTCTAGTCAACAACTCCTAAGTCAATAATATCAGCCTAGGGCAGGTTTGGAAACTAAGATTTGCGTAACTCTTCAAAACACAACTCGGTATGTTATCCAAACATAAGAACAAATCCATAGTTCTTCTCAAGAATTTCAATGGATGTTCTTGAAGGCCCGTTTAGTGACATTAATATGAATTAACTTGTTATGGACTCATCATGCTCCAAGCATGTGTTTCATCTTGGCATGTGCATATAATGGTTCACATGATCGTTCTAATGGCGGAAACATTAGTAATCAACTTCATGTGATCAACAACTTATTAGGTTCGGTGAAGGACTATGACTCTATCATAGTAATTCCACTTTCATCAATATGAATAACTTCTTCAACTTTATTGATTTTCAAACAGATTACGAATCTTACCAAAGTGAGATACTTCTCTAATTGCCAATCTAAAATTCCGCATGTCATAGTAGATTTGGAATTTTAGTATGCATTATGTCATCTTTCATTGAGAATTAAAACACTCCTTTTGTTTATTCTTTGTTCTCAATGAGTAATGTGACATTAACTTGGAAGACAATTTCTCCCACTGATTTTTATGTCTAAACATGATAATTTGAACTCCCACTCAAACCCATCCATGTATACCTATGGCTTCTTGACAACTCAAGTGAAACCATGTTCTTATCACATAATGAAAATGATCATTGCATTTTAAGTATTAGTTAAAACTTGGTGATAATGCCAACACACACTCTTTCCAAATGCCCATTTGTAATTTGGTTTTAACGTCTAACTCAATCATACAAACTATGATGTGAAGCAATGATTACATGGAACTTATCTTTAGTTATACTTTTAACTTAGATTAAAGTCTATCTATGCAACTTTAAACAAATTTATCCTTTTGCATAGATTTTACTTGGTTCACAATGCTCTTTTGTAAAACTTGATTTTGAAATTACTTGGTACAACCACTTCATAATCTTATTATTCGTAGAACATTTTCTTTTGGCCTCCTCACTAGATTGAAGATTTACCTAAGAAAGCTTTCTTTTGGTCTCCTTACTACCAAAGCTTTCTTTTTTTTTCGGTGAAATGTGAGAAATATATATATCAAAAAAGGAGATATACAAAAATGTCAAAGCAAGACTAAGACAAGCCTTAGTCATAAAACCAAACATTTTAAAACGAAACCAACACAATATGCTACTATCATTCCTATTACTGTAATTTCAGGAGCCTTGAGCATCGAGCACAATTCCCCATTTTCTCAACCAAGCTTTGTCATTCTGAGTAATAGGATTCTGATGTCCATGATGGTCGGGGCTAAGCTTCCCCCTGACCCTCCTTTTAACCTCTTCTTTGATAATGGTACTTAGCTTTGTAGGAGTAGTAAGTACCAAATCCATACGTGCACTGTTTCTTTGGTACCATATATGGGCATAGCAAGCAGTCCAGATGAGATAGTGGACCTTTTCCTTCAGTTTCCCACTGCTTCTTTGCCCTCCTCCTGTAAGAGCAACCTCAATACGAAAGCCACACCATTGTTCAACCTTCTGCAAGACCTGCTTACTGATCATACACTCAAAGAACAAATGCTCTTGTGTCTCAGCAGCATTACCACAAATGCAGCAATGATCATCAGGGCTCACACCAAACTGGAACAGTCTGGTTTTCACATTCAGACCTTTGTTTAAAACTAGCCATGTAATCATGGCATGTTTTGGGTAGTTCCACTTATTCCAGGCTAATCTAGTCCACTCAGGTTCAGGTTTCTGAATTCACAACCAATAGTACCCATCAGAAATGGTGTAGTTCCTATTGGTGTCAATCCATTGATCATTTTGATAGCCTGCCTTCATGACCTCTTTAACTTTACATATACTCTTCCATGCCCATGATACATCAGCAGGAGGCATATAAGAATACCAAGGTTGATGTTTGAGGTAGACTTGGTTAATCCATTTGATCCATAACTTGTCAGCTTTATTGTAGACCCAGTGAACCAGTCTGGCCACAGCAGCAGTATTCCATAAATATGGTTGTTTGATGCCCAGGCCACCCTCATTTTTAGGAACAATTATCTTTTCCCAAGCCACCAGTGGAACTCTGTGATAGTCAGCACATCCATCCCACAAGAAATTTCTGCACACTGCCTCTATCCTCCTTATCACTCCTTTAGGAATTATGAACATCCCAGCCCAGTAGGAGTACAGAGTATTCAAAACAGAATTAATGAGCACAAGTCTTCCAGCATATGAGAGTTTTTTTGCCCCAAGACCCCTAATTCTGCCCACCATTCTTTCTACCAGGCTACTACATTCCTTTTTAGGCAATCTGCCAGCTTGGATTGGGACACCAAGATACCTGAATGGTAAGCTGCCCTCCACAAAACCAGTAGCATGGTGAATATCAGTTTTAAGAACTTCAGAAACTCCATTGTAATAAACCTCAGATTTGGAGTTGTTCATTTGCAGTCCAGAAGCTTTAGAAAAGGAGGAAAATGCCCTAATAAGAAGCATGATGGACTGAACATTTCCCTTACTAAACATCGGGAGGTCATCAGCAAACATAAGATGAGTAAGTTTGAGACCCTTACAAAGGGGGTGGTACTGGAAAGGCCAGTTTTCAGTGGCAAACTTAATCATTCTTGTTAAATAATCCATGCACAAGGTAAATAGGAGAGGAGAGATGGGATCACCTTGCCTGAGTCCCCTTCTCCCCTTGAAATATCCAGAAGTGCTGCCATTTAAATTGAGAGAAAAGGAGGTAGTTGTAACACAAGTCATAACATGTTGGGAAAACTGTAGTGGAAAACCAAGTGCTTGTAGAAGTTGATCAACAAAGTCCCACTCCACAGTATCATAGGCCTTCTGCAAGTCAATTTTGAACATGCATCTAGGAGAGGCAGATCTTCTATTGTAACACAAGTCATAACATGTTGGGAAAACTGCAGTGGGAAACCAAGTGCTTGTAGAAGTTGATCAACAAAGTCCCACTCCACAGTATCATAGGCCTTCTGCAAGTCAATTTTGAACATGCATCTAGGAGAGGCAGATCTTCTATTATACAGTTTCACTAAGTCTTGGCATATCAGTACATTCTCAATAATAGACCTACCTTTGATAAAGGCACCTTGGTTCTCACTGATAATATCTGGGAGGACCATAGAGAGTCTGTTGCATAAAAGCTTAGATATGACTTTATAAATCATGTTACAACAAGCTATGGGCCTGAATTGCTTGACTGAAGTAGGTCTGTCACATTTAGGGATTAATGTAACATTTGTAGCATTTAATTGAGTAAGCAATTTCCCAGTACTGAAAAAATCTTTAATAGCATCACATATATCATTCCCTATTATTTCCCAACTGTCCTTGAAAAAAGCACTTGTGTAGCCATCAGGGCCAGGTGATTTATCATTAGATGTCTGGAAGAAAATCTGTCTAATCTCCTCATTGGTGACAGGTGCATTCAAGAGCTGAATGTGAGCATCAGTACAACATTGTCCAGTATCAATAACCTGCTTTCTCACTCTTTCAGTAGCTTTCTTACTGCCCAACAGATCTTGATAGTATTCCAGAAAAGCCTTCTGAATACTCTCACTATCAGTACATACTTCCCCATGTTGATCCTCTATCTGAATTACCTTATTTCTGCTTTGTCTTTGTTTAATAACTCCATGGAAATAAGCAGAATTACTGTCACCTTCCTCTAACCATTTCAATTTTGACTTCTGCTGCAGAAAACTGATTCTTGCATTCTGTAAATTTTTTAGCTGTTCAGAAATCAGTCTCTCCTGCTGAACCAGATCAGGATTCTCAGGTTGGGTCTCAAGTTGAACCTGAATGTCAAATAAATCTTTCTCCAAAGCTTTCTTTTGGTTTCCTTACTAGTAAAGTTTTCTATTGGTATCCACACTAGTTCCCAACTAGCTTAATGTTTGTTGCTAATTTTCTCCCATTCTATCTTTTGGAAAAATACATCTATTTTTCTCAAATAATAGCATTATTGGCAACAAACAATACCATACTTTGATTGAGGATCCTTTTAGTAAAGACATTGTCATCCAACTTAAAAATGTGTCTTCCATAACTTGTATGGAGTTTTTATAATGGGATACAAGTCTTAGTTATAAGTGGTGTAGTCTATTGGTTCATATAATTCCCTACTTTGAGTTCAAATAACTCCTTTTGACTTTATGATCATTTTACCTTATATCAAATAAGATGTGATATTTAGTCATAAAAGCATAAGTAGAATCAAATTCATAGCTTTATATTACAATGATCCATTCATTGTAATTTTATGACTAATTTAAGTCAATGCAATTTATGTTTTTGATGGAAATAGTGTATAAAGAAAAGTTTTAGAACTAAGGCATTTCATAGAACGAGTGACTTGGGTTGAAAGCCAAGTCACCCAAAATTCAAATACAACCATTGTCTTGAAAATAAATGGAAATAAACTAATTCCCATGTCAAACAAGGAATTATAGAAAGTTCTTAAAACAACAATTCAAAATACAACAATAAAGAAAAGACAATCAAAATAAAGGGCAAGCTTCCATAAGTCTTCTAGCATGGTTGGCTACTCTAGCTTCCCTTGAAGAGCCTTTTTAGGCTTCCTTGTCATTGCCTTTGTCTTTGCTCGGACGCCCTTTAAACACAATTAAAAGGGGTAAGAATCACAACTTGTATCAAAATACCAAAGTTGAAATCTAGATCAAAAACACAAATTATAGGGAGAATTATATATTACCTACTGGAACAATTTTTACAGCTTTGAGATCTCCAAGATACTTCGTGCAATTCCTCTTCCAATATCCTATGCCATTACAATATTGGCATTTGTCTTCGGAAGTAGCACCCTTCTTCGAAGAGCCTTTCTCAATTGCCTTTCTTTTCCCCTTATAAGGAGTGGGTTTCTTGCTCTTACTTACACTCTTCTTGAACTTCCCTTTGCTCTTGTTATTAATAGAGAGCACAACCTTGGACGGAATGACATTTAGACCCATGTCCCTCTCGCCTTGCACAAGAATTTTGTGCTACTCATGGAGAGAAGTTTTCATGTTTTGCATATTGTAGTTTACCCTAAACGGCACATATGCCTTGACTTTGTTCAAGGAATGTAAAATTCGATCTATGACGAGTTGTTCGGGAATGTCCACCCCTTGGATCATAAGCGTCTCAACAAGCTCAATCAATTTGAGCACATGAGGGCTCACCTTTTGGCCCTCCTTGATGTTGAGGTCGAAAAATGCGGAGGCCGCCTCATATTGGATAATCCTTGGAGCTTGTGAAAACATGGTCACAAGCTTGGTGTAGATCTCATAGACCGTGCTTATCTTGATAGCGGCCGACTCTTTTAGGTAAGTCTCATATGCTTGCCTAACGGCTGGGGTAGACCTAGTAATGTTAGGTTCAACGGGAGCGGCTTCGGTAAGGTAACGAAGCTTGTCGTCACCTTCCGCGGCCAAGCGAAGTTGAGCATCCCAATCGGCGAAGTTTGACCCATTGTTTTCAAGTTTACATCGATCCATAAAGGATCGAAGCCAAGAAGCATTGGCGAGTGGTGGAGCGTTAGCACTAGTTGATGCGGATGAAATAGGAGTTGACATTGCTTAATTAACGAAGTTGACTACAAAATGAAAATAAAGGAATTATAAACATTTATCGCGTTTAATACTTGTGTAAAATTTTAACAAGTAAAGCATTTATATAATGACCTTCACCCAATTATACAAATGATTCCAAGACCCAAAATTCATATTAATCTTGGATGTGAGCCATCGGACCCTCTACACAACTGTTAATATAACCTTGGTGGGTTAACTCTTTTAACCGATTCTACAACTAGAATTCCCAGTCGATGAATTTACGCTAAGTTCGTCATTAACCCGAATCTAATGCGGCCACGGTCGCTATTACTTTCATTGAGATCAACCAAATTTAAAAGTGTAATAAGTAATAACTACTTATTACCTCACTTACCCGACGAGAATTATAAGTGCCCCGAAAAATCGTATTGTACTTATATGACAATGGGTTTCATGAGTTCCTACTTTTTGTCAAGGCTAAGTCTCAATCTTTTAAAATGATGGTCTTGTCAATTTATTATCTATCAATTTTTAAGTGAACTAAAAGTCGAATTATCGATAATTATAATTGACACGATCGAAAAAACTCGATATGATATGCATGTGTTGTTATGGCGATTTGGCTATGCATGCAACATATTAAAGGAAATGCAAAACAAATAATAAATTCCTAGTATGGTCTCCTAAAATAGAAAATCAAATAATCTATTACATATTCGGAAACCAACTCTGTAACACCCGCGAATTTTCCGTTTTGGCATTTATAATTTAATTAACCATTTTATTATTTTATTTATATTTTAAATTCATTTTTATGAAAATATTGACTTACATGTATAATAATATTATTGTTGATAATAATATCCGTCTTAAGTTTGTAGTAGGCCTTGAGACGTGTTTTTAGCGATATCCGACTCAATTTGAGTTGTTGGGCTTTGTATGTCTTATGGGCCTATATAAGTCTTCTCTCCCTCTCAAAACCCTAATCATATCACCACCTTCTTCATCAAAAATCTCAGCATTCACCATCTCCACCATTAACACATCTTCACCTTCAATCTTAAGACGGCCATAAAATCTTCGTTTCTTATCGGTTTTCAACGATTCTCGCGTCTATCTCTTCCTTATTCCGCCCTCCATCTTTCTAGGTAAGAAAGACCTCACCTTTCTTCACCTATTGTGGCTGCCGTCACCTTTTCTACATGGTGCCCATCTCCCTTTTTGATTTTTAGTCTTATTTCATGTTTTCTTATGTCTAGGGGAATGATTTGTTAACCCGGATGATGATTGAAGAGCTAATAAGGTAACGGTGATAGGTTACTCGACATCCTTGTTTAAATTCATGCCTTTATGTGTAGAATCATCTTACTAGTGAAAAGGATGAGTTCTTATTGATGTGTTATAATCGATTATGATGTTTGATGTTATGTATGGCTCATATGAATGTTTAAACATGTTAGAATCATGCTAGGACTTGTGTACAAACGATTGCAATTGATTGCTTTGAGTTTCATTGAATTTGAGATGTCGAAAAATGGTGTTTTCGTAGCAGAGGATCCCCAGCCGGTGGGCCGGCCGCCGGTGCCCGACCCGACTGGGAACCCCCTGTATCTTACCTTGAGAATTTTTGGGATTTTTTGTGAAGGAGAAGTCCCAGCCGGTGGGCCGGCTGCCGGTGCCCAGCCGGCTGGGAGTTCTCTGGAAGTAGGACTTGCGATTTATGAATGAAGGATGGCTGCCAGTGCCCACCCGGCTGGGAGTCCCCTGTGAGTTTCATGGTTGAATTTTGATTGGGAAGGAGTCCCAGCCGGTGGGCCGGCTGCCGTGTACCCGGCTGGGAATCCCTTCTTGGTGTGTTTTGTGGAATTTCTAAGTAAAGGAGGCTCCCAGCCGGTGGGCCAGCTGCCGGTACCCACCCGGCTGGGAACCCCCTGGAAGGTTATTGTGGACTTCCTCGGTTGGCTAGGATTCGCAGCCGGCTGCCGGGTCCTGGGCCGGCTGGGAACCCCCTGTACATGTTTTCTTCTTCTTATCACTCCCATTCATGATTATTTTTACAATTATCTTTCGCATGTTTAGTAAGCAACAAATATATGAATTGTTTACGTTGTGACTATGCATGTATCATTGTTCTTATGTATGACTTGTGTATGACGTATACTTGTTGTGACGACTTGACACACCTTATCTCCACTTTCGGACCTTTGGTCATGAGCGTGTGGCCATGTTGCCGGATTTGGTTCCCGTCCGCCTTACCGGACCTTTGGTCATGAGCGTGTGACCATGTTGCCGTGTTAAGGTTACTCGGCCGTTGGGCATGAGCGTGTGCACCATGTATCGAGTCTTGGATACGATTCGTTGATCGTATGTCGAATCGGGT
>JAGPOY010000528.1:0-22846 GCA_018983105.1 Silene uniflora | reverse complement strand
TTATTTTACTGTCAAAAAAAAAAAAAAAAGAAAATGTTTACCGTGTGTAGAAAGCTAAAATGAGGAATACCATTCGACAAAAATGAAAATGTCAATCCTCAGAAATACCATAAAAATAAAAATAAAATCCGCGAAACAGTAGGCCACTTTTGTACTAAATACTAAAGAGTGAAAGCCTTGAGCCAGACGATGTTACTTCGATTTAAAAAACGATCTGTAAACTCTATCGATCATTGTGTTATTTGTGTACCCGTCTTCTGTTTCCTACAACTACAAATTACATGGAGTATACCCTGCATTATTGCATATGTATTGTTCATTCCCTGTACAATTTTGACAGTTTGATGTTACACCTAAACACGATGTTATTGCGAAGATTGGAGTCGAATATGTGGACAACGCCTCTCGGGTGTTCCCTTCGTCCAAAGATTCTCAAGCTCACACCTCCTCTTCGCCAGTATCAACAACATGCCTGCGTAAATTACATGTTTTAAGTCAGTAAAGAACATGTACATTATCTAGTCCAACTACGAAACAAGGAAGACAGTCTCAAAAATCAGTAGCAGAACATACAAATATACAATTACTAGCTTTTTTTTAATCTTTTCAATGGAAATTATGAAGTTTCCGAAACCAGGGAGCGAAATCATGAAATGTTAGATACCAAGTGTAAAAGGAACAATGTAGAGAAGAGCTGGTTGGCCATGTCCATCCATCAAGTTCAAGGCAACATATGTTATCAGCAGACCTGCAACACAAGGTTAATAAGCCATTTCCGCTGATATTTTGTGTATATAAAAGGGAAAATAAGTTAGCGCGGCCACATGAACCGAGATTTCAAAAAAAAAAAAAATATGTCATTTCCAGTCCAACAGTCCAGAAATCGTTTAAAGCTGTAATTTGTCATACCAAGACCATAGGCCATCATAACCCACAAGAAGTATCCTGCTTTTCCTTTCTTGTTCCCGAGCCAATCGTATCTGAAATCAAAAAATCCAGCAATAAATCATAACGAACCAAGTTAATCGAATCTTAAGCCTTTAAACAGTCTCAGTCATTCCACGATAAATGGGGCTTGTGCTGTCTCCAAACGCAATAAGGGTATCCTTCAAAATATTTACCATCATGTACAAAGCGGATTATGCTCAGACGATTTTTTGTGCAAGTCCATGGCTAATTAACACCGGACCTTAGACATAAACTCAAATCGATCAGCTAGTAGGAAATTGGAAATGGAGGTAGGTAGATGACCTTAATGAGAAGGCAATGACTAGGCCAGGTAAAAGGATGTCTCCAAATCCAATGACACTATAACCGCCCCAAGGATCAAACATCCGAGGAATCTTTAAAAGCATTGGAATGCCGTCTTCTCCACTATTATCACCACGAGCGACCTATATAGATAAGAAAAGATGTTCTATGAGGAGGATGTTGAGATTGAATTTTTTTGACAAATTGATAAGATAGAATACTAAAATCAATGCAACTTACCACAATCATAACACTCTCGTGAAACAGATACTTCGAAAGAAAGACCCAAAATATATCATACAGAAAAACACAGCTTAGAAGGATTGTGCCGACCTGCCAAGATCACAATAAGGTTCTGTCAATAATATAGGTACTAGTTTCAATAAGCAATAAGCATCATTCGAAACAAAATCAATGAATCAATGTTTTTACCTTGAGATTTGGCACACGAACTATCTGAAGCACGGTGATAATCAACGCAATACCCTGATCAAATCAATAACGAGTAGTTAGGGTGAGACGCTCTCAGACTATGAGACCATATAATATCCCTGCAATAAGGGGCACACAAAACCAACACCAAATCCCACACTCAACACGGGGTAAGAATCTGCAAATTAAATGCATCTTACCATTATATCTTGACCGATCCAAGCATAGGGTTTACGCCGGAAAACAGCCCAGATAGCAGTACATATGATACAGAATGGAGATACAGCCATTGCCAAATATGAGACCGCTCCAAAGAAGGGCACCTTGACAACCGATCCAGAAGCATGGTCAAACCATCTGAATCTATTGTACAAGTCAGAAATGGCTCTATCATTGACTCACAAACACGGCCATCTTCACAGAAGTTGTCTATGATATAAATCATAAGAAAGGAATATACAAAATGCATACAAAAAAGAATCTTGGAGCTTAAAAAAACCTCGATAACAATGCTACCAAGCAAGTCTGCAAACCCTGCGGGGACATAATTGGACAATGAAATCATGACATATTACAAATTAAATGCAAACACTTGAAATCCAACATCTGACAGCCAAGACGAGGAAACATAGATTCATCTGTGCTCACCTCTGCCCCACCAATGCAAAATAGCACCACCAAAATATCGATAAACCAAACTGACATAAGTTTGTACAGCATAACCAGAAAACAGGACGCAATCACCCCAAAAAGAAGTGCTGATGTGGTACTGATATCAACAAAACCTGCAGACCCAATTCCTACAGGTACTACAATTTTATCTGACGCATCCTACACGAAATAAAAACAAGGTTAATTGCTTGATAAAATCAATGATAATATGATATTTTCCTTCAATCTCTAATAAGACTGCTCACAGTTAGACCAACCATATTGCCAATGAATAAATGATCTTCGTCAATTATTTATAGGATTAAATACGACTGTCTCACAGTGAGATGGTACTGTACGAGAATTAATGCACAAACAACCATAAAGCCAGGCCACAACCTTAAGCCCTTTGTCTTGCTCATTAGCAGCTTCCCTTGCGTTCCATGCAGACCAGTAAGATGCACACATAATTGTACCAACAGCCATTAGCCAAAGAAAAACTTCTGCAACATCAACTGCTGGACGCTTGGGGGAATACAGCTGCACATAAACTGAAAAAAGGGAATCCTGTAAATAGTAATGCATAATAAAACTACGTAAATAATGATGATAAGGAAAAACATGATTATCATTTCCAGGACCGCTGAATCATAAAAAAAAAGGTTATCTTATACCGTTGGAATTTTTGTGCAATAAATTCTCCAATGATGCACCAGCATCTATTGGCAACATTACAGCGGGGATGAGGATATTGGTATCGGCATCAGCCTCACAGACCATTTTGAAAAGTCCTGCACATAAGATCCAGTGAATATTACGATTTCCTGCTCATTGGACTCGGAGCCAAGGAAAAAAATCCAGGCGGCATAACTCCATTTTATCACGATAAAAGATGGTAATCAATTTATGAACTTAATCATGGTAAAACAAAAGTTTGCTTCTAAAACACCCATAAGAATTTTTAAAAACTAGCACTACTAGCACTTGATACAGCTATACAGGGCTCTAAACGTTATTCCCATGTTTTAAAAAGTCGGTACACATTAGTAAAGTAAACTAGTGAAACACACAATGCGACAAACAGGCAACAGTCAAGTGAGTCATTGAGGAATGCAATACCATAACTTTATTCCAAATGATTATCGAAACTGTGCACCACAAAATATTACTTTCTCAGAAGCGACAGAGTAAATACCAGTACTATTGTTCACAACAATAATAGCAGAGGCGCCGGCAGCTTCTGCCATATTCGTCTTAGTCGTAAAACTGCAGTTCCCACGATGTACTAGAATAGCTTCACCGGCGAGCTACCAGTAAAATGCAGGAAAAAAAAATTAGTTCTTAGAAGTTTGACTTTGAACGACGAGTCTACTGTTTTAGTCAGTAAAGTACATAGCTTATAAGCAAAACATCTGAACCTTATTCCTGGGAGGACTGCAACAATCTGGAGGATCAGCAAAAGTCAATTTGGTGCGGTTGGCATGCTTCTCCTTTGATTCTAAGGTAGGACCAAAGCGAGCGCCAACTCCCACATATTCAGTACCCTCAGATCTGTCAACCCAAGTTGCCACTTTCACCTATAAAAATGAGAAAAAATTCAGTCACATTATAGTCCTTGTAAGCAAGATCTTCTCTTTTCCAACTCGTTTCAAGTCTTTTCATACGAATGACAACGTGGTGAATGATAACTTGGTACATGGAGCTACGAATTATTTTGTCATATGCAGTATGTCTACTCGTCCCACATGAACAAAAAGAAGTTTATACTGGTGGCAATAATGTAGGGGTAGTTGCGGTATGGTTGAGCCTGATTCTAATGGCGATGAAAAACATGAAACTACTGCTACTTATAATAGGAATATTACCTCATAATCTATCAAAAACTAAAATAAATCGCCACATAAATTCAAGAAAGTTGGCATTTGCTAGCTATACCTATGGCAGGCCAATTTTGAACTTAAGCATCTACAATTGTTAAATTTCACAATGATGATCATGATTATGATAACAATCTAGGTTACGAACTTCCAAATTCATAATCTCACAAATCACAACACATTGAAACATATTCCCTCCGTCTCATTCATTTGTTTACCTTTTATTATTTGTTAGGAGTATTTTAATCAAAGGTAAACAAATGATTGGGACGAAAGAGTAAATGTTAAGGTTATGTACAATTTTCCCTAGTTGAGGAATGTGACCACAAGATATTCTAGAATGTGATTTAAATCATATAATAACCAAATGATGATCATGATTATGATAACAATCAAAACTCGAAAGAACAAGAAACAATAGAAGGGATATGGGTCAATTATCAAAATTCTTGACCACAGTTAAAAATTGCTACTTTTACCATTACAGTAATAATAAATTAATACGGAGTAATACCCACAGTGCTATTTAATCATGAAAGATTCAACTTTGAAGAACTACACTCTATCAGACAAAAGATATCATGTTCAATAACCAGTATCATTTAAAAACATCATAACAAAAAGAGTTATGCCGGAACGAGTCCGGTCTAAACCATTTACGTCCATATCTCACTCCCTGCCTTTATTCGACTAATTTTTTATTTCAAGATACGCCACCCCCATTTCCAAGATTAACTCAATAATCAAATCCCATGAATAAAACCAATCAAACAAAATTACCCATTTCAATAAAATGACATAAACAACCGAATAATGAACAAAAGAAGCAGTAAAAAGATTTTACCAAGACAAAGTTATTGTCACAACCAGGGTGTTTTGGCGCTTTATTATCTACATGAACTATGTCGCCTCCATAAACTTGTCCCAAAACTAACCAATACCAGCAAATTAAACAACTAAACAATGTACAAAACTTCATTAAATCACCCTTAAATTGTCTGAAATTAAATTTCTGAAATTATCTGGGAATTTTTAAAGGCTGCATTAATTAAAAGGGAAACATGGGGATTAGGGAGTGTACTGTAAGTTTGTACTGTATGAGTCTCGTGTTACAGTACTTGATTTTTGCATTGTACTTTGGCTTTCATGAAAAAGACCTAAAAAAAGGGTTAGTAAATGGATGAAAACTCGAAAAGTTTGTTGTCGAATCTATTTTAAATTCCGTCCATGACACGAGAGTATAGTTGCCTGTCACGAAAGAAATGCTACAGGCTAGTATGGTACGTACTCCATAATTGGTAATGTACCCATGTAGGTGACGTTTGTCGAAAATACCTTAAAAAGAATTTGTTGTCGAATTATATTGTAATTCTTCATGTAAATGAGTTGTTTTAAAGGGGTAAGAAATTCTATTTGATTAATTTAAAATTGATAATTGATGTGTTTAACCTGAGATTCAAAAAAGAATATGATAAAGGTGCATCATCTCCCATTTTTGACATATGCATGTCGTAACGTGTCGGAAATTACATGACTAGTACTCCGTAACATTTAACATGCTTTCAGCCTCAGCATGATAACATTTTCCATCATAGCATTCTCAAATCAGTACGTTTCTCGCAATTTCTTGTGATAATATATTACACACACGCGCACGCACATTTTATGTACATAGATTTTATGTCCTCTACTACTTTCCTACTGAAAACCTAACATTGTCCTTGCACGCCTACTTCATGACAACAAACTTGAAAGTCTTACGATAGGAGATGAAAAAGAGAGGTCAAGAAGTTCAAGGCTGTTGCCTCCATTCCTGGATGGCTGAACGAAGAGCATGGTTGGGGACGAGATTGCAGTGCGCGAGTTGAAGGTTGGTCATTGGGGAAGTATCATGGCCTGCGTCGAGCCACCCTTTTAGTGCTTCTGCCTCGTACGTGTATCCATCCGATGCAATATGTGGATCCTTCATCACTTCCTGAAGTTTGCATTGAAAACTATGATCCATAAATAAAAACTACAACAAACAAATCCCAACAAGTTTCTACGTATGTTTGGATCTTGAAACTTAATCGCCATAGTAGGATTTTCACTATACTACTTTTTTTTTTTCAAAGACTAAACCAATTCACATTTCTACTTTTTGTGTACATGTAAGAAAACGCTAAAAATATATACTCCGTAACAAATAAGATAGTTTGATCTAAAATCACGATTAGAACAATTCACTTTTAAAACCAAATGGGTCACTTTCAAAGAAAATAGGTCCGTACTCGTTACAAAATGAGCAAACAAATTGACAGTGATGCCTTCTACCTAATAAACAATTATCAACTAACGTAGCTGGCAAAGACATCAATATTTCAATATAGCCTTTGTGACACGGTGACACCCCTCACGCTCGCAAAACAAGTGACCACTTTTAGTTTAGAAAGTATGGTACACAGGACTTAAAAAGTGTTGAAGCTTCGGAAGTGAAAATAGTAGGTAACTTGTTAAACTATAACAAGCGTAAACAAGAAATTTACCTGAAAAATAGGACACATAAAGTATGATGGAGCTTCACGGTGTTCTTCGTCGCCTAGATGTTGGGAGGGTGAAGCTCCACATGAAGCCCTCATTGCGTCTAGGGCCCTCCATACATCTAACTCGAGGTCGGGCCTTTCACTTGCATTTTCCGCGCAACACCTGAATGCCAGCGATGCTAATTGGTTGGCTTGCACAAAGGGCCAATCCCCAGCAGAAGCATCTAAGAGAGAACTCAAGTTGTTTTCATCTAGAGCAATTTCTAACTCATCTGTCACCATGGCTGCCGGTTTTCCTGTTAGTAACTCGAGAAGTATCATCCCGAAAGAAAAAATATCCATGGCAGGGTTAATTTCTCCAGTTATAAGGAACTCCGGATCCATATACCCAGAACTTAGCGACGATTGTGGATAAAACGACGCATCTGTATGGTGTGGACTTTCATGGTGTGGAATCAGGTGAGAGAATCCAAAATCAATGATTTTACATGAAAAGTTTGAGTCAAGAAAAACAGAGGAGGGATTTAGAGTAGTATGAACGACTCTTTGGGGTGCTTGAGAATGAAGGAAGATGAGAGCAGAGCATAAGTCAGTGGCAATCTTTAAACGGATTTTCCAAGAAAGCGAAGGAGTATTGTCCTTGCAAGTTAATCTATCTTCAAGGCTTCCGTTGGGGAGATATTCATAGACAAGAGCCCAAGCATCGGGGCTAACTCCCATCACGGTTACCACATTTGGATGCCTGAACTTGCTCAGTATTTCAACCTTAAATCAAAGGGACTTGTCAGTCAATACTTGGCACAAATTAAGGAATTAAAACATCTCATTTAAATTCTGTCTTCCCGATTGCTCAACGCTTAGTCTCTTAAACGATAGTTGTATGTTAATATAATGTGAGACCAATCCATTTAACTATTACCCTTACCAATTTATCCACCAACTTAAAGAACAATTAACCCATGGTCACTCTTACGATAATATTATGGGGACAGTCTCATATGTGAATTTCTGTTTTCCTATAAAGGCCCTAGTATAAATCGGGTACACGGTCAAGGTCAAGTTCAAGTTCAAGTTCAAGTTCAATACATGCACAATACACGAAGTTATGACCATGCTAGCTACTACGTATCTCCTTTCGAAACAGTAAGATCTCAATACCATGATGTTAATTGAAAGCCAAAATATGTGATTACTGGGAATGCTGAGATAATCAGTCCTAAATCAATCAGATGAATACCGGGAATACTGAAGCATACAGTTTGGCAACAACATACCTCTCGATGAAAATCCTCAGGACCATGAACGCCCTCAGGGCGCCATATCTTTACAGTCACTGGGGTACAGGACATAACACCTCGATAAATGCTCCCATTTTCACCTTCCCATAGTTGTTGGACAGGATTGAAGTCATTAGTCGCTTCTTTGATATCTGCAAAAGTCAGTGTCGTGAAGAACTTGGGAACAACTACCTCCGTTGATACCTCCGCAGATTGATAGAACAACTCTTCAGCTGTTTTGAGTACACTATCACGCTCATTTTTCAGAGCATCTCGTTCTTCTTCAGAAATTTGAAGTAATTCCATATTTGACCAGAGCCCATCTTCCAAGTCCTTCACCACCAGGTCAAAGTTAGCAACTTTGCCTTCCAGCTCTAGATTCTGATCCCTTGCAACCCGGAGTTCTTCCCTAAGCCTGTTTCGATCATTAATCACGCTTTCAAGCTCTTCTTCCAATTGTTTTCTTTTCTTCAGTTCATCAACATATAAGCTTTCAAATGACTTAGCCTGCAAACATCAGTAGAACCATGACTTGGATTTGTAAAGTTTCTTCATTATTTATTAACATTGTACTATGTCAATCCTACTTAAATCAGCTTCAACTGACTCTGATAGTCAACCGAAGTTAACTTTGACCATCAATTTTACAATTTCAAATGTGCGCGCCTTTCACAGTACAGGTGCCCCAAGGGCTGAAACCACAGCACACACTTCACAAAATACTCAAAAACATTGTTTGTGACAGTGTTGAGCAAACCTGGGAAATCGCTTGTGGAGAAAATAAATGACGATGACTTGGTTCAGAGTATGGCTCTGTGTGTAGCTCTAGAAAGTCAGGTGTTAACTCTCTACTCCTGTGAGAAGACACCCCTAGAGATAAAAAAAAAAATCACAAAATATAAGATCAATATAACAATATCAACCCAACCAAAAGGAAAAGTCTTCAAATGTTAAATGGAGTCTATGAAAAATGAGATTTCAAAGGTGTTCATCAAAAAGATATTAGCCATTACTTGAGCCAAAATGGGATATTTCCTCTAAAAGAAATGGCTCTTGACTGCTGCATCCAGATTTGTCACTCGGACCCATTACAGAAAGAGGTTTCAAGTTGCTCGATCTCTCATTCTCAGAACTACTTCTCATGTGAAAAGGACCTTCCCTGAAGAAAACAATATTTTCAAAAAACTGATTGTTAGGGATTCAGATATTACGAAACTTAGCAAGATACTCCTGGCGACACGCGCATTGTTCAAAAGTCCCTTATTTTTCTAATGACAATTTCCACTTTTCCTACATGCCTCAATGCCTCATGGTGACATCCTCACCTCCTATGTTGTCAATAGGTATCAACCCCAAGAAACAAATAAGACACTGTCCATAAGAAGCACAATCTGAAAAGTCATTTATCAGTCAGCGAATCATTATTAAGAGGGGGAAACACATACGAAATCATAAAAGCTCTTGGTTATACCTGGTTTAATGTAGAGGTACATGGAGAAGGAAAAAAAATTCGACAAAAACCGAATGTGAAAAGAAACGGGGTTTGTTGTATCTATTTGGATTAAATCATCGCACGTGTACGAATCTAACTATTGCTACCTAATCATGTCGTTATCTAGTATAGAATTCGCTTTGAAGTAGCAATCAACTACTTACTTCTATGGATGAATAGGCAAGCTCATTACCTCTGATGGACAAGATTCCCCTTGCAGATAAACCAGATATGACAAGAAGCAGGTGCGTTCTGGAGGACATAGACTGCCTTCTTAGATTTGGGTTCAATCATCTTCCTACAAGGTTACAGGCAACGGTAAATCATCGCAAGGAAGGTGGCCACTTAGTGCTAATCCCATAGTAGGATGTTATACTATGGACAATAGGCCTAGTTGCATTCAAAAACTACTATACTAAAGTCAATTGATAGCTTTTTGCACATTTGAGGGATTCACAAACTGAAGTTTTCAGCTATGTTGCTCGGAGTCTTCAAGATTACCTAGCGTACTCGTGTCCGACACTCGACACTTGGACATGGGTTGGACACCCCACACTCGGACACTTCATTTTAGACCAAATTCCAAAAGCATGATTTGTTTCCATAATATAGACGAATCCGACACTTGGACACGCACCTGTGTTGGATATTTCTAACCGAGTTCCAGTAACATAGGTTGTTACATTAGTGTGAGAAAATGGTCAAAATTGACATCAGTTGACCACCAAAAGTCAAATGAAGATAATATAAGTGGGATGGGGGGAGTAGGCAATCAGGAAATTTGTGTTTTAGTTAGATCCGTACACATGGTAGCTGTCATCTGAAGCAGCACCTATGACAAGCTTTTCGATATTGTGGCAGTTAATCAGCTGCATAATCCCATGCTCAATTGAGTCCATCTCAATATACAGCTTTTCTGCTTCAACCTACACGAAGAATAAAAAAACATGAACTCCAAGAAGAATTGGGACTTCAGGATGGCTACTTTACAGCATAATCGAGTTCCTTCAGTTACACACAGTATGTCCCAATCAATAGTTATCATTAGTTTTTTGGCACAACAACTAAGTAGAGAATTGATGGAGTGAACTTAAGCAATATTTTAAACAAAATCTGCAACTGTCACATGGATAAACCATATATAAACCTCAATCCTGTGAAAGGAAGGTACCATCAATCTCCTAGGTAAAAAATTACCCAAAAAAGAACTGATCACAATTGACTGAGACACCTTGTAATGGATAACTCTCTTCGTCCTTTGTTGGGCTAGTCGCAACCCAACGATTACCCTCAAAACCAATACTGTTTTTTTGGTGGCCGGAAAGGAGGCAATATAAGTAAACAAACAGAGATAATGAACTGCAAAAGGACTTAAGTTCAGAAATGCATTCTGAAATGAGAGAAATAATTACCCCAAACTGGCGACATATGCCGAGATACTCATCTAAAGTTTTCAGCATAAGCTGTTCCTCAATTCCTCGATACTTTCGAACTTGCGTCTCGTTTAAGGAGCTCCAGTGATGCTTCTTGCCCACTGCAAACAATCAAAGTGATGTTATATGTTTCAAATTAGATAAAGTTACATAACTCATTATATCGAAGGCAGAAGGTAGAAGCAACTCAATAACATACCATCCCCCAAAATACATATAGTCCATGTGTACACTAAAGACGGAAAAAGGACACAAGGGAAGTCGAGGAAATAAAGGTAATGAGAGATCTATCACAGCAATTAAAGACACATTCAGTCGCCAAAAGTTAATGCGGAAGTTACAAAAAAGCTCAGTTCAGATAGCATTATACCTGTGGACTCTAGTTGAATAAGATGATCACAGCTAACTTTATAAGAAAATTATTATATTATTAAGACAAACCGACACTTTAAAACAAACACCATCTCATAAAGGCCTACAAAAACAAGCACCAACATGCTCAAGCAATGCATATACTAGTATAAGTTTGTTTGCTAACTGCCAAAATTACCACTTTTTTTACTCTAATTCAGAAAGAGGATACAAGCACTCACAAATCACAAGTTAAACAATAATGTGGAAATCACACAGAAAACACACGCCCGAACAAGTTAAGCAAATCCAACTCTCTAAACACTCTTACAAATATTAGAACGATACATATACAAAATACATAAATTTCATTACCAATTTGAAGGCTTTCCAACTCCATGATACAGAACCCCATGAAGGCGATTCATTAAAACCCCGAGTCTTAAACAAGATAATTAAATGCAAAACTGCAACAGTTCAACCCTTCTAATAACTCTCATCACATATATAAGATTAATGGTGTGAAAGATCGCTTTACCCCGAACCCCTGATCATCAACAAAAACACAGCAAGCAAATTTGCAAGTCTACCAGACTACCACCATAAATGTATAGACTTGATCAGCAATATGTTTAACTTTTTATTTTAAAGCCATTCAACAAAAACACATAATTCAATGTAAAAATTTGATCATAAATGTAAAAACTTGATTAGCAAACAGGTCTTCTACCATACACATACAAAAAATAATCAGCAGAATGACACTCTCTCCGTCCCATTCATTTGTTTACCTTTAGTATTCTCTGTGAGTGGTATTTTGATCAAAGGTAAACAAATGATTAGGACGGCGGGAACAGCTTTTTATCACCAATCAACAAAAACAGATAATTCAATGTCAAAAACAAATCATAAATGAAAAAATTTGATCAGCAAACAAGTCTCCAACCATAAACATACACAAACCTGATCAGCAAAATGATGATGCAACTTTCTATCACCGATTAACAAAAACACATAATTCAATGTAAATGATCAGCAACCAAGTCTCCGACCACACATATAAAACAATTACTCCCTCCGTCTCAATCATTTGTTTACCTTTGTTTTAAAAACCCCTCACAAGGAATAAAAGAGTAAACAAATGATTGGGACGGAGGGAGTACTCAACAAACACACATGATCAAAACTTAAACCCTAACAAGAGCAAATGCATCAAAAACTGCAAACCCTATAAACCACAACACAAAACAAAGAGGCTATTTCCGAATGACCCGAGACGAAAATTGCATCAAAAACAACATAGAACAAGAAATTACATACAAATGGGGATGAATTCATCAGGCTGATGAACATGAATGACTGAAATAACACAACCACCAGAATTCTGAATAGCCCACAAAAGAAGTGATTCATTTTTGCTCAAATCTTTACCAACTGCAACATACAATTTATCAACTTTAATGGGTTGTTTATGTCTAATTAATCCTCCTCCTGCTTCAACATCACAACTATCATATTCATCATATTCATCATTAAACACTATCAAATCCATGGTTTTTTTTGGGGAATTTTTCTGGGAAAAAACTTGTGCTGGTAGAATCTAGAAAAACCCAGATGATAATTAAAGTATAATGGAAGCGGGAATAGTTGTAATAGACTGGCAGTGCTTGGATAAAGTCAATTGACTTGAGATTTTTTTTACTGGGTCAACTTACTGTGGAAGAATAATGATGGATTGATGGTAGGCCAAGACTACAGTAACCGACAAACTGGTACGGATTCTCTCCACTCTCCAGTGATACTCAGATATTGATATACGTGTAGCCTGTAGGTAGGGCCCATGGAACGGAAGGGAGGGGTATAAATGGAAGTGGTCCGTGTCGGGTCGTGTCTTGTGTTGGTCCGAGAAGAAATCGAGCACGGCCCAAACCCATGAATGCGTGGTTTTATGTCGTGTCGGTGAAATGTAAACGACGGCCGATTGGTAAACGGGTTAATAGGGTCGGGTTTAGGTTATGTCGGTTTTGGTCGGTAGTCAATTTCGGATTTGCTGGCTTTGGGTCGGGTTATAGTGGTCATGTCAATTCGGGTTTCGGGAAAAGCACGGGTCTTGAGTTCGGGTGTCCGATCAGGTTATTCGGGTCATTCGGTCAGCTCAACTTTGCCAAGTCTAGGTAATTCTTCCACTTTTGCCTTGTGTCGTGCTTGAGCGTGCCCAAGTAATTCTTCCACTTTAACCTTCTTTCTTAGTATTTTGAGTATGCCAAAGCGTGTCGTAATCAAGTGAGTCGTTTCATGTTTGGGCTAGGCATGATCTTTTTTTTTCTCAAACGGCCCAGGCACAGCCCACGACCCATGGCGTGTCATGCCCTGCCATTCTCGTGTCGTGCTAAATGAGCTTTGGTGGATGTAGACTCCACTTAATCGTAATTACTAAGTAAAACTCATACGGGTTTTTAGTTTCTACATTGCCCACCTATGGTATTTAGGCCTGTCAAACGGGTTAACCTGGTTGGGTTCAAATTAAACCGGGTTAGTTCGGGTTAAGCGGGCCGAATACTCCCCCATATAGATGGATGAGTTAAGGCTTGGAACATACCAAGCTGTAATACGCCCTACAACTGCATCCCTTAACAACTTGTTCATTTTCAAGGTATCAAGAAAGAGCACGGTTACTTCGCAGGGCTAATGGACATGCCCATGTACATCAATTTCAGCAGCTCATCAAGGTAAATTCTGTGGCCGATCATCAGTGAAAGAAGATGGAGTAGGGTCATGAGTGGAGAAGATTGCACAACCCGACAACTTGAGGACTTCTGAAAAGCCAATAGGATCTTCTGAGAAATTTTGTGCAGAAAGTACAAGGCAGAGCTCCATTGAAGTAAACTTGCTGCTAATGTCTCTACCCTGAAGATTGGCTCATTAAGTATTCATCCTAAGCATCAGACTGAACAGAATCCACCAACATCGGCTTCGGCTCCAAGAACTACACTTGCACAAGCTAATGTCGTGACAGTAGGGTCGATGCCTGGGTAAATCTTCAGGAATGCTTACTATAGGCACAATTCCGCTTGACCCGAAAGCAGTAAAGAAGGGTGTCCTTGAAAAGAGCGCTCTCCAGAAATAACGTGGGAAAATCGTAGTTGTGCCAATGCGCCTTATAAAGTTGAAAGGTGTCCATTTTGAGTTCACAGAAAGTTCTGATTTTGTTGGTAATAAATTGTTGTGTTGATGCCTGATATTACCAAACACTGTTTTGAATATCATTGGAAGACGAGATTTTAACTTTGAAAGGAACTGGAAGACCAAACAGTAATATTGTAACAACAAATCGTGATTGGTTTTTTAAATACTACTCATACATATACACGTACTACAAAATTGCTTCAACTATCGCCACTTAAACTTATTCAATAATTCAACCCCGCTCGTCAAAAATTATACCGAAATTCTTAGAAATGCTAGGATTGATTGCAGAGGAAGGATTGACGTTGATTGTTCGTCGTTGGCTGTGAATTATTATACTACTATCCTAATATGAATTATAAGTGTAAATAGCAATGGTTATCGTGTGATACAGTTCTCAAAATGTAAAAGCGGGTCAATGCGGAGTCAAATGGTAAATAAATGACCTGACCAAATTCAATATATTTCATTTTTGGCCTAAAATTTACAAAGTAAATGTGAACCCAACAATTAAAGAGAGCCCCATATTTTTAGATGTAATTTAGGGTTCTATATTTGTATCCTCTCAAAGAAATAGTCTCCTAAATAGTTTAGATGAGATTAATTATGGTTCATGTTGTAATCTTTTGGGTTGGTGAACAATTTCATATAAGGTACGAGTATACAAATGTAGTAGTTCTTTTTTGGCAAAATTACCAACGCGCAGGAACCAGTTTGGAAAGATAACCATTTATGGTGATCAATAGAACATAGTATATCATCAGAATGTCAGGTTTTATATTTTGAATGCGAATTTTACAAAACATAACCATAAAATCATGCCTCTCTTTTTTCTTCTGATTTTCCTTAATTGTCTAGCGAATTCAGATGCTCAGTTTGTGTATCAATCTTGCTCGGAAACAAAGTATCCGATCCGAATTCGTCTTATCTAAGTAGTGTAGCCACAATGCTTTCCACCATAAATTCCGATTCCAACAAAATGGGGTTTTCTGAAGCGGTCCCTGGTTCGACAGAGCTGCTTTTTAGCCAGTTTCTGTGTCGCGGTGACATTCCACAACGGAAATGCAGTTCTGTTGCGACTGGGAGGTTGCCCCCTGTCGACTGTCCGAATGCCAGGACAGTTCAAGTGTGGTATGATGAATGCTACCTGAGATACTCGGATAATATGTTCTACGGATACGTTAACGAAACAGTGACAATGTGGTGTAACACCCGCCATTTTTTCTAATTTGATCTCGTAATCATATTTTATTTTCGATTATAATTTGACTCAGAATATATCTCTTTTGAGCTCATTTATTCTTATATCAAATCTCACATATTTATTTTAATTTATGATATTTATTTTATTTCTATTATTTATTGGTTTTGGTTAACATTCTAATTAATTCCGTCTTGGGTTGATTTTTAGTCCGAATTCTAAAACGGACCGACCATTATTTCAATAATCATTTAAGAACAAATTTTCGTAATTGTCGTACTTGGAGCTCAAGCCTTTTGCTGAGATATTTTGATAAGTGTTTAGCATCTTTTTATTTTAGTGTCTGTTTGGCCTAGTTTTACAAAGTGTTTTTAGACTCATAAACACTTTTTGGCCAAACACATTATATATTTAAAAGTTAAAAATAGTTTCTAAAAAACTGAAATACCACCCTTTTGCCCATAAAAATAGAAACAGCAATTTGGTGTTTCTGATTCTTGGAAACTGTTTTTAAGAAATTAAACAAAAACTCATTTTTAACAATCTAGGTCAAACATGCTCTTATTCTCATAATATCTTATCATTCATATATTATTCTCTCTTGCAAAAAATGGAGGAGAGAGTAAACCCTAATCGCCACGGCGGCTACGTTCGAAAAAAAAAAAAAATGAGGTATTCTATATGGTACCCCTTTACTTTTCGAGTTTCTACGTGGTACCCCTACACTTTTTAAAACATACATGGTACCCCTTATTGTTCTCATTATCACTAAGTGTACCCCTAAACTTTAATTTCCGTCAATCAAACTCAGTTTTAGGCATTAAATGCTTACCTAGACGCATAACCAACCTTGTCATTTATCATCTCATGACATAAGGACTCTATTAGGCTCAATATCCATATATGAATGTGATAATTTGGCACGGGATCAAAAAAATTTTAGCCCATATATATCAATAAATATTAGGATCGAGATGGATACTGAGCCTAATAGAGTCCATTTGTCAGGGGATAATAAATGACAAGTTTGGTTACGCGCCCAAGTCATCACTTAACGCCTAAAACTGAGTTTAATTGACGGAAAATAAAGTTTAGGGATATACTTACTGATAATGACAATAATTAGGGGTATCATGTATGTTTTAAAAAGTGTAGGGGTACCACGTAGAAACTCGAAAAGTTGAGGGGTGTACCATATAGAATATCCAAAAAAATTACGTACGTGATTGCCTTCTTGCTTCTTTATTTCACGTGCTTACCTTCTTGCTTCTTTATTTCGTAATTTCTACGTACGTATTTACCTTCTTGCTTCCTTATTTCAATCCGTATACAACTTTCGTTAAAATTCTTGTTTTCCTAATTTAATTCAAGATTGGAATTGACGGAGGTGACTATTGATTATGGTGCGCAAAATTGGATAGAGGCATGAATTTGGTTGATCTCTGGTGTTCGTTGTGAAGGCTATCGAGAGGATCCTTACGAAAAATAATTTATTGTCGATTCGGATAGCGATTAAGGTAACTTCGACGTTACTTGATATCGCAAGGTGTATTGTTGTAGTTGAATGTATTAGGATTTCGTTGATATTTATGAAATTATGATTTTTCTGCAATTATTAACTGATTTTAAGATACCATGAATTTTTGTAGTAATTATTTTGGAGTTATAGTATTTAATTCGGATTTTATAGTGTTAATACGGTTTTTGCGATTATAGTGATGCTGAACTGTTTTAATTATATTTAAAATACTTATTCAAGTTCTTAATTCACGGAAATTTAGTATGTGACAGAGACATGGAATGTTAGGGTGTGTATAAAATTTTAGGTCTTGAAACCTTCATTTTGATTTTATATGTATTTTAGAAGTTTTGGTGAAAATCGTTGCAAAATCTGCTAAATCTTTCAACCTGTTGGTAAAATTCATTTTGTCTGTTTAAATTGTTCAAATCCAAAACTTAAAGAAGAGACTCATGTTTATTTTAAGTAAAGAATCTCTATATAAAATCTCATAAATTCCCGATGTACGGTTTGCTCAGAATAAATTATTTGTGAACAGCTCGCATGTAAACTTCAATTCTGTCTTTTTCTCAAAGATTAGTTCGTAAAACATATGTTTAGAATTTTAATTGGCGATAGTTGATACAGTGGCTAATCGTTTTCTCCTAAAAACTTTGGATTGTCTAGTTATGTTTAGAATTTTGCTTTGCCCCAATATGTTTTCTTAAAGTCGTTTTATGAGCTGAAACATTTTGAGTATCGGTTTTTGACAGCTTTTAGAAATGAATTTTTAGACCCCTGATAATTTCGTGTTTTGAAGTTGGTTATAAAATGAAAGTTGTGGCGAAAAGCTACAGGAAACCAGGAAAATTGGTCTTGCGCCATATCGATTTTTCTGTATTTAATTATGAATTTTACGGTACTGTTGTCCTGTTTTATAAACTCTTTTAGGACTCCGTCTCATTAAGGCCTAAATAATACTCCCTCCCATTCATAATAAGTGTCTCATTGTCCATTTCCGTCTATTCACAATAATATCTCATTTTCTATTTTTGGTAATGTTTTATACTTATTTTAATCACTTCAACCCACAACAATATTTCACCTCACCCTATAACAATACTTATTTTAATCATTTCACTCACAATAATACCTCACACTATCTTCCCTCTCTCCAATTACCTCACCCCACTACAATACTTTACATTATTTAACTCATTTCCTTAATTTTTGTGTCATTCTCACAATGGGACACTTATTCCGAATGAGAGGGAGTATATCTTTATTACTAAAGTATTTTAAGTCATTTGATGGCTTTAAGTTTTAAATACTAATACTAATTTAGTTTAAAATCCTTGAATTAAATTTATACTTTTGGAAGTGAAGTTTAAGCTTCCTCTTTGAAGAAATAAAAAGTTAAGTTCACTTACGAACCTTTGGGATAATTATTCTCTTTGAATATGATATTATCTTTGAGATATTTTTTTTTAAGTTTGGAATAATTAAAGTAAGGGCAAAGAATAATGAACTAAGGCATACGGGTTCTTATACAGCTATATGATTGGGTACCCTGCGGGCGGTACAGATTGTCGTAGAGTCATGTACTTGTACTTAGACTGGGATTACGCACTGCGGAGTAAGTCGTCTCCTGTTATAGTTTGTTGTCTAGTGAGATGACTTGGAGTTGGTCACCTTTGCGTGACACTGGGTTCCCGAAACTAGTGTAAGATGCTGCGGTGTCAAGGAGTATAGCTAAAGTGAAAATATAGCCTGAACTATATTATTTCCATTCTATCATTTGAGGAATTTTGCTTTTAAGCATGCAACACGTTTGTTTTAAGCGCGAGTTTGGTAATCTATTTTCGTTATATATGTTTTCATATTTCAATCTATTTTTGATATATTATTGCTTCTGTAACATTTATATCATATGATATGGCTGGGAGAACGTCGAGTTACTCCCCACTGATTGTGGCTGTTATGTTTATAACATCACAGGTGTTAGCTTTGCTGGGGATTTCTGTGTGAGCTAGCGAGTAGTCGTTATGGATCCTACTCTTATTGCTTTTCTTTTTTGGAGTTTAGACATACCTTTTGAGGATTTTTATTTTAGTTCTTTTTAGAAAAGTGGCATTTGTATTTGACTAACCGTTTTAAAATTTTATCATTTAGAACTTTATACATTCTCAAATTATAACTGTTAGAACTTTTATCTTTGTGTTATTAATCCCAAGTCAACAATGATTCTGCCATTGTTTTGCATTAGATTTTTTAGGGGATTACACGTGGTATAAGAACATCGATAACATCTCTGATGCAGAAGCATTCTACAACAAAGTGGCATCGTCACTTCACAATTTGGCCAGCGAGATGGCGACAAAATCTGGTTCGACGTTTTTTGGGACAAAAACATCCCATGTGGATAGTTTCGCGTCGGTGTACAATATGACGCAGTGTACCCCGAATCTTAATCCGGGGGACTGCGTCAAATGTCTGGATTTACTAATTAATTATGTTCCGCAGTCTTGTTCCACTAGTAGGGGATGCCGTATCCTTAATCCCAGTTGTCAGTTGAGATACGAGCGAGGTATACAACTTCACCGATCCGACTTACCGGCCACCAGCTAAGTCACAAGGTCGTCAAACTAATGGATTAGGGGCAAAGAAGTTCTATTCAAGATAGTGATTCCAATTATTCTGTTGATTTTATTGCTTCTGTTGATGAAGCGATTCAAGCTCTTGAAACACAAAGACGAGATCTTGTTGATTATCAAAGATAGGTTTGATTTATTTTGGTTGTTTATTTTGTAATTCAATTTGTGGGTTTTAGATTGATTCATTGGAGTTTTGATTTAGTTTTTGTGGTTTGGAAGTCTGGTGATGAATATAAAACTAGTTTTGTGACCCGTGAAAAATCACGGGTGTCATTTAAAATTATGTTTTCAAGACCTTTTTTTTTTAATCTATTGTACATCATTTTACATCAATGTATGCTAGTGACTTACTGAGTACCGGGTGATGATATTTGGTGTCGTATTAATGCTAATAGGTTCGTCAAGTAAAGATCTAAATAAACACGCACTAATGAAAGTAGGAATACAATGATACATAAGCCAACTAAATTAGTGATGTAACACACCCATCAATTGAGCGTTAAATGATACATGATACAGATTTAGTAAATAACCAAATTATTTCCATGGTCATGATTGTAATACCCTGTTTCTGCGAAGGGTCTACTCGGCCGAGTAGACTTTGTGACCTGTTTGGCAGAACCTCTGCCAAGTGTGTACTCGACCGAGTACAGAACAACTCGGCCGAGTATCGAGTACTCGACCGAGTGACACTGTAGGTCGGCCGAGTAGGTCTTACAGGTTAGGCGAGCCGGTTTGGATTAATTAGGAATGGTTTATAATTATAAAAGGACAAGTTGCTTCATCAAAAACAGTTTTACGTACATTGCTTTCACAAACCCTAAACCATTCCTAATTACTCCCAAGTCAAGAGAGAACTCGGATCTTTGCCTTCCGCCATCGTTAATTCGTAAGTATTACTTAGATCTTCATCGTGTATTATTTATTCATGATTGATTCGATAGTTTTATATAAGAGCATGATTAGGGCATTACTTGATGATACGTATTGTAATTGTTAGGCGGTGATTTCGTAGAGGAACCTTTCTAGCTGCGTGATTGTGATTGCTTGCGGAATTTGCTATCAGGTAGGGTTTCCCTACTCAGTAATTCAATTGTGACGATATGTATCGATTGGTTGTTAAGGCTTATTATGTGATTCCTGTTATCGATTGTGTGGTATGATGTTCCGGCTGAAAAACGGTTCCGGCTGAGTGAGTCCATATGGGAAATGGTCCACGCCCTTCGATAGCTCCTTGTGACTCCCATCACGAGGAGGATGCATGTGTACATTAATGAACCTAGGGTTTTCATTTGTTGCGATGAGTGGCTGCGGTGACGAGGCTGTGTCACTGGCTGACATGGATACCTGTTGCGATGGGTATCTGGCTGAAGGGATTGTGATTAAATGATTGACTCCGCTGTTGATATTGTTTATGTTGCATTTAGATATGACTAGTGTTGGTTGCTGACCCCGTTTGTGTTGTCTTTGACCTGCTGTGATCCATCAGGGGTGGTGAGCAGCTTGTAGCATGCATGTGATCTTGTTGATGGAGTCGGATGGAAGGGACACAGCCGAGTCTAGATCTACAGTTATAACTTCCGCTCAGTCTTAGTTTCAGTTTCAGTTGTTAGACAGTGTTTTCAGTTTGTTTTGGTTTGAGACAATGTAACCTTTAAACTTTGATTATTTTTACAATAAATTGTCCCTTATTGTTATCTATGATGTTCACTACCACGGGCAACCGAGATGGTAGCGTCCTTATATATCTAGTAGAAAAAGTCCTATTGACATCGCTACAAAGACATCGGTTTTAGTTGAAACGATGTAAATGTTCGTAATTAACATCGGTTCTTACAAAAACTGATGTAAGATGTGTATAGTTTTTTCCCTTACATCGGTTATATTTAAATAACGATGTACAAAAATATTTATAACATCGGTTATATTTAAAAAACGATGTACAAAAATATTTATAACATCGGTTTTAACATAAACGATGTAAATGAGGTGAGGTATTATTAACATCAGTTCTAAAAGACTGATGTAAATTGTGTTTTCATTAAGAGATCTCCTTCATTAACTGCAAACAATTATCTGAAAACAATTAATAGACAAACAATACCCTAGCTTCTCCTCTTCATACGACCGACCCTTCACTTTCTCATTTAACTTGCTCCGCTGATCTCGCCTCTTCACCCTCACCTTCAACCACCGCAACATCACAGTCGTCCACCACCGCCATCACCACCTGCACCACAATAGACGCACACCACCCTTGATATCTCGCGTCTTACCTCTGACATACGGTTCGAAAACGACGAGTTGAAGCCGCCATGTATTTATGCAGGTCTATTTTTCCTTTTTAATCTTTTATATTTATTTTCACTTAAATCTTGTTTACATTATACTGATCTACAATTTATGTCGGTTATTTTTAATTGAATACCTTCTTTAATGGCAACAATTATATTACTCCCTCCATCCCATCCATTTGTTTACCTTTTTTATTCTTTGTGAGGGGTATTCTAATTGAAGGTAAACAAATGACTGGGACGGAGGGAGTATATGATTTAATGAGATTAGAAGTAAGGGTTGTTATTTGTTGGGTCGTCAGTACAACTAATCGACCATTTTTTAAGATGGATTTTTTCCTGATTAATGAATTCGCTTTCTGGTAGTATCTCTTGCATCCTAGAAGAGACGGCTTAATTGATTGATGTCGTGAATTTTTAGGGTTTAGTAAGCTGTGTGTATTTGGGATGGGGTGAGAGGAAATGGCGGAAGTGAGGATTATTGTTCGGAGAACAAAATATCAACAGCGGCTTCGAGCTCGAGTTCAGAGAAAAGTGCTACTCTCAAGTTTCCCAGTTGGCTGAATAATTGACTGAATGAGCTGATGCATATCAGCTCTAAACAAGGATTAAGGAATAGTCAAAGGCAGTATATATTCCATCACTATGGAATATGCAAGTGCTTCATAAGGTAGAATCCTGAGATTATTTATTTGATGCAACAATAATGATGCATAGATGTGCTGGG
>JAGPOY010000527.1:0-22863 GCA_018983105.1 Silene uniflora | reverse complement strand
GGCTGGTTGCCAGGCCGAGACCCAAGTGGCTCAGTGCTGTGTGACTTGAGGTCAGTGAGCACCGAGGCCGTATACGTCCCTCGGCGTGCTTGATGTCAGGCCGAGAGAGTCCCTCGGCTGGCTGGTTGCCAGGCCGAGACCCAAGTGGCTAAGTGCTGTGTGACTTGAGGTCAGTGAGCACCGAGGCCGTATGTGTCCCTCGGCTGGCTGGTTGCCAGGCCGAGAGGGTCTAGTAGCCCAATGCTGTGTGACACGTGGTCAGTGAGCATTGACTCTGGTCAAGATGTTGACTCGGTCAGCCGGTGCAGAATATGCCCCATCAAATAGATTTGTCCCACATCGAAAGTTTAACATGAAATGAGTGATTCTATGAGTATAAATAGGAGGCATCATTGAATATATCAACACAAAATCTTTCGAGTCTCTTAAATTAATATTGTTTTTAAAAGTTCTTAAGAGTGGTATCATATCTCCTCCACAATATGATATAAAAAATAAAGTGGATATATACGTAAAGTATATCTATCTATCTATCTATATTAATAAAGAAAGTTTTTTTCGTGTGATTATGGAGTCTTCAACATTTACGAACTACTGTAATAATTTAGTAAGCGACAGATAGATATTTGAAATGTGAAAGATCGAGAACATCTATCTCATGCCAACCATAAAACTTAATACTTCGTATTAAATAAAAATTATACGAATTATAAGTAAAATAATTTCAAACTTCTCCGTCGCATATAATACACGAAAGCCTATGTATATATATACATTGCACGTAGATTCAATTTTCCCTCTTTATCTAAATTATAGTTTTCAAATTTCTTATTGATCATATTTGACATCTCTGATCTAGCTACTTTATACATGCGTTGCATGAATCCAACACAAGGCATAATTATAATTGATCTAACAGTATCAAATGATTGACATGGGACTATCAAAACATCAATTGAATTTTTTTTTAACAGTATCAAATGATTGAGACGGGGGACTATCAAAACATCAATTGAATTTTTTTGACAAGATCAAATGATTGAGACGGAGACTATCAAAACATCAATTATTTTTTTTTTTTAACAGTATCAAATGATTGAGACGGGGACTATCAAAACATCAATTGATTTTTTTTTTTAACATTATCAAATGATTGAGACGAGGATTATCAAAACATCGAATGAGTTGAATGTTCGCCCAAAAAAATTCATAGTGCATGAATCCAACACAAGGCATAATTATAATTGATCTATCTAACAGTATCAAATGATTGACAGGGGACTATCAAAACATCAGTTGAATTTTTTTTAACAGTTTCAAATGATTGAGAGGGGGGCCTATCAAAACATCAATGAAATTTTTTTGAACAATATCAAATGATTGAGACGGGGACTATCAAAACACCAATTGCTATTTTTTTAGCAGTATCGCAGTATCAAATGATTGAGACGGGGGACTATCAAAATATCAATTTAATTTTTTTTTAACAGTATCAAATGATTGAGACGGAGACTATCAAAACATCAATTGAATTTTTTTAAACATTATCAAATGATTGAGATGAGGAGTATCGTCAAAACATCGAATGAGTTGAATGTTCGCCCAAAAAAATACATAGCAATTAGAGGTGAGTCAATTTTTATAACCCGTGCAACGCACTGACATGAAATCTATTAATAATAAATTCTGGCATAAGAAATAATTTATAATCGTGTAACATCCATTTTACAAATTAAAAAAAAAATTATTTTTAAAAAAAATTATAAACAATCCCGTGAGCTTTCACGGGTGTTTTTTTTTTGAAGGTAAGTTTTCACGGGTGTTACACTAGTTTGTCTTGAAAAACATTGAGAAGCTTGTCCAGCAATCTAATTTTCCTTTTAAAACAGCAGAATTCAAAACACAAAAGTCACAACTCACACCCTTCCATCTCCCTCTCATTTCTGACTTGCTCAACAATGGCTCGTAACAAGGTACTCCCTCAACTTCCTTCATTTACCTTTCATCTTCCCCATTTCCGCACTTTTTAGTTGTATTAGCATCATCTATGTTTCAATTATGTTAATTTGTAGTATACTTTGCTCTTAAATCATTGATTCTAATCGTATTTTAGGGATTAGTTTGAGCTACGTTGCGCTCTTATCTATCGCCGCGCTTGTTCAAAATTTCATTTTATGTATGTTATTGTTTGATTTTGTGACGAATTTACGGTTTTGGAGTAGGATTTGATATTGTTTTAGAAATTGTGAACTCGAAGTATCATTAATTAGAGGTTATGATGTCAATAAATTGACTTAATTATTGTATTTTCGGATATTATGTTTCGATTAGTTAATGTTTGATTTCGTGGCGAATTGATGGTTCTTGGAGTAAGACTTGATAGGTGATTTGTTTACCTATTCCATTTTTTGGTATGTCAGTAAATTGTTTACCTTTCTATTTGAAGAATACCTTTGATGGACAATTTGATCCTCCATACTCAATTTAGTCCACTTGTCATCTAATAGTTGACCCATTCCTCTTTACTTGGTCTTTGAGCCAAAATGGGGAGTAAATTTTTTTGTTTTACAAATTGTGAACTCGAGAATTCGTAAATTAGAGGTTAGGGTTCTATTTTAGTTGAGTTAGTGATTGCAGTTTCAGTTTGTACGTTTGGACATTATGCTTAGTTTAGTTAATGTTTGATTTTGTGAAGAATTTATGATATTTGGAGTAGGGCTTGATAGTTGATATTGTATTTTACAAAATGTGAACTCGAGAATTTATAAATTAGAGGACAGGATTTTGTTTAGTCGAATTGATGATTGCATTTCAGTTTGCATGTTTGGATATTATGTTTCGATTAGTTATTTACCAAGTATTTCTGAAAGATAATTAGAATCCTGGTTAAGTTGGAGTATTTAAGAAGTACTCTGTAGTAATCATCAATTTGAGTCAACTATACATAGCTATTCGGTGTTTGTTAGGTTTTTGGAGGAAAGTGGTTAGATTGAGGTTTGTTGATTTGTCTGCAAACCTTTTGTAAAATTGAAATGTTCATCAAAGGTGTCTAATTCAAAATAATGAGTCTTTGGCTCCATTTGAAAATGGGAAGTTCTCTTCACATTCATGTTTCCAATTCGTGTCCGCATTTAGGCTGCATGAATTTACCCTCTTGAATTTGCTTAAACATGTGCATGAAGAAATAACTCCAGACTTGATATGAATTAATGGTACGTCCTAACAATGGTCTTTAACTGCTCCATTTCCTTCCTCTGCCTTCGCTTCAGTTTCTCTCTACCGAACAAAGTGTAAGAGTAAAGCAGAACCTAGAAAGAGGAAAATTTCAAAGAAATTGTATGCCAGACATGTCTGCCGCCAGGAGAATGTAAATAGTACTGTATGTCATTAGTTAGATTAGGCTGTGTACGTAACATAAAATTTAAGCAGCATCACAGTATATAACTATTTTAGTATATTTGTGAATGAATATAATTTTGTACTCTTGATGATAGGAATCATTGATTTTATTGCTGGACGTTGGTCCGAAGATGCATGATGTTCTTCCCCAGGTTGAGAAAGTTTGTGCCATGCTTCTGGAAAAGAAGGTTCACTTTCTGTATGTTGTGCTTTTTTTTCCTCTTTTATGCTGTTAATACTGAGTGGATTAGTGTCAAGTGCTGATTGTTTAATTTTTATGTGCAGCTCATGTATAACAAATATGATGAGGTTGGAATAGTTTTGTTTGGGACCCAAGGTACCTTGTTTTGTGCCTACTAACTATTCATGTTCATGTACATGAATATAGTCTTTTATATTTTCTTGGGCTTCCACATCCTGAACGTTGTTATTCACGAGGATTTGATACGTTGGGTTTCATTAAGTTCTCTTTCAATTCGAGGCAAACATTGGGAAAAAAAGAGTACTTAAAAGAAGGGTGACATAAAGCTTGAAGCTTATTGCATTACGCTGTAAATTGCAGAACATGATGAGTGATTAGACTCCGAAATCAATCCAAATGGCTTTCTGAATTTGACAGATTTTGTGATTTCTTGCTTTGGGTCCAGATTATAATTTTCTTGAAACAGCAGGTAGTAGTTGCTTTTTTTGTAAACAAGGGTATGATAGAAACAACCTCTTTTTTATCTCAGTGTTAGGCTGCATACTTCGAATCTCCCTTATGCAGAACCCTCTTTAGATGCATTAGTGTAACATTTGTGTCATAATTTTGATATATGGGAAGCATCAGTGTTAGGCTTCATTCAATGCATGCTTGTGATCTGCAGCATGTGAAGTTGGTCTAGGATTGCAGGCCACAGTCGAGATTATTTATGTGTTTGGTTCTTCTACTTTTAGATTTTTTCTTGCAGTTAATAATTGCAATAAACAAGGGTCACAAGCCAGAACATTACTATTAAGAATTAATCTAACAGAGAAGAATGTATATCATTGCATTTGGTGCATTTAGCCACGCATTACGATTAACAGATTAATGTAACAGAGATTAATCTACCAGGCTCACAAGCCACAACATTAGGATTCAGAGATTAATCTTGCTTTTCTTTTGAGCATATTAGAAGCCAGTTTTTAGCGCCCTTATAACTTATAAGTCTGCATTTGAATCTCAGAAACAAACAATGATTTGACGAGGGAAGTAGGCGGATATGAAAATGTCATGGTACTGAGGAGTATTAAAGTTGTAGATGGAGACTTGGTGGATGCTGTCGAGCAACTTCAACGAGGGACAGTTGCTGGTGATTGTATCTTTTCATGGTTGTTTTTGCAATTTCCGTTAGCTTTTAAGCTTATTACCTTTTTCTTTTCTTATTTTTTTTTTTTTAACTTTGCATACTTTCGAACTAGGTTATGGTTGGTTAGTTGAACTATAACGTCCCATTGATAACTTTGGAACACCATTTGAATCTGGCGTTGTCGTTGGAAAATGTCTTCCGGCTGTTTTCTTTTCGTGTGTACATGCCAATACCTTCATGATGAGGTGATATCTACTCTGCTTGATCCATCAAATGTCACTCACTACCAATTTGGTTTAGATCAGCACTTGTACGAGAACTCTTTCCGCATTTGTTTTCTAGTTCTGTTATTTTATGGTATGTTATGGCTTTCTATTCTCTGTATGTGTTTGTGTTGGCTTCTATTCTCTGTTCCTGGTTATTCAGAGCTCAGACTGACGACCAGATTCAAATGCTACTTGCATTGGTCAGCTGAAAATGATTCCACTGTCTTATGCAGTGTATTAGCCAGCTGGGAATGATTTCCACTGTCTTATGTAGTGTACCTGTGTAGCTTATCCAACATATCAGTAGATACGTTGGTTCTTCTGTTCTTAATTATTTTGTTTTATAGTCTTTAATTCCTTGTTCAATTTCTCTGTTTTTTACAAAACTAATGCGATGTTAGTTGAGACCTTAACTTGCATCTTAGTTCTGGATGCCATTGTGGTTGGAATGGATATGCTTATAAAGAAATATGGGCCAACTAACAAAGGAAAAAAGCGCATTTGCCTAATAACAAATGCACTCTCTCGCCTAAGAGATCCGTTCGAAGGAACAAAAGAAGATCAAGTCAGCACTATTGCTATGCAAATGACTGAGCAGGCCATAAAATTGGAATGCATAGTTGTGAGAGGGAGTTTAAGCAGTGATGCTGATAAGACTATTATGGATGAAAATGACCAGCTACTGGAACTTTTCACCAAGACAACATTGGCAAAGACTGTATATGTTGAAAGTTCAACCTCGTTGTTAGGAGCACTCAGGACTAGGAGTATAGCGCCTGTTACAATATTCAGAGGTGATCTTGAAGTGAGCCCAAGCCTAAAAATCAAGGTAAGGTCCACTGCCTGTTATGAGGTCATGCCTGAACTAACCTCATTATGGTGGGATTCTCAGAAATAATTTTCCTTACGAGTCATTTGTAAACAACCTCTTTGTGTTACTAATAGCATAGGGTTGAGGTTGCGTACATCCAGTATCTAACACATTGTCACATCGTATGTATAGTTAGTCATAAGTAGTGTGTTTTCACTTTTCTGTACTTGCTGAACTTGACACATCTTTTGAGTAAATGCTTACCTTGCTGTTTGACTTAGTTATGTATTCTAAATCTGTACTTGATGCTGTCAGCCTGTCATAATGTCGGGGAAAAAAATTTAAACTCTGATGACAGTTCACTACTTCACCATAAATGTTTACTCCATATTTCTCAATGACAGGTTTGGGTCTATAAAAAAACATCGGAAGAGAGATTTCCAACACTGAAAAAATATTCAGATAAAGCACCTGCAACTGATAGATTTGCCACTCATGAAATCAAGGTCGATTATGAGTATCAAAGCATTCATGATCCAGGCAAAATCGTGCCTCCGGAACAAAGGATTAAAGGTTATCGCTATGGACCTGAGGTAGTTCCTATCTCAACGGATGAATGGGAAGCTGTCAAGTTCAAACCTGAGAAGAGTGTGAAGCTTCTTGGGTTCACTGATGCTAAAAATATACTACGGTGAGCAGATCTATTATTCACTCAAGATTAGTTCACTTGTGGATGTTACAATTAACTGTCTTAATTCCATTTTTAATTGGCCTTTTTGGCTGAGCATTAATTTCTCTGAATACAATGTAAAATTGTTCTAGTTACTTTATTAAACTATTTTCATATTGTCATTCAAAAAGCATTTTGTTGTCATAGCTAGTGTTCGACTACCGAATCGTATTGGCCAATATAAAAAGGACTGGAGGGAATAGTAACCCATGGAGCTCTGATTTTCTTCTTCTCATGCTTTCAGCCAATATTTTATGAAAGATGTCAATTTATTTATTGCTGAACCTGGCAAGAAAGAAGCTGTCATTGCGGTTTCTGCATTGGCTAGGGCCATGAAGGAAATGAATAAGGTAGCAATAGTTCGCTGTGTTTGGAGGCAAGGGCAGGCAGGTGTTGTGATTGGGGTTCTAACACCAAATGTTTCTGCGAAGGACAATATTGTTAGTGTTTTCCCCTTCTTTTAGTGACGCTCGTATAATTCTTTCTTTTAGTTGTCGTTGATTTTACGAGCCTTTTTTATTTTCTGTCCTTTAGTCATCTAATTTCTTTTTTTTCTTTTTTGTGTGTGTGGGTGTGTTCTTTTTGAGAAGGCTGATTCATTTTACTTCAATGTGCTCCCGTTTGCTGAGGATGTTAGAGAGTTCCAGTTTCCTTCTTTCAGAAATCTTCCCGAAGCATTTCAGCCAACAGAAGAACAGCAGGAGGCTTCAGATAATTTCGTAAAGATGCTGGACCTTGCTCCACCTGCAAAAGAGGAGTATCTAAGGCCAGATTTCACTCCGAATCCTGTTCTCGAGGTATGTAGGAAACTGTTTGTCTACTAAATTCTGTCTGGTTGTTTGGTTCAAGATTAAGGAATGGAATGGATGGAGTATGATACCATTGATGGAGGTATGGCCGTATGGGGTTCTAGATCCATTCATTCTTAAAATTGTTTGATTCAATCCGAACTTTAAGGGGAAGGAATGGAGTGTGAAACCAAGGGGGGAAGGTGGGTATGAGATTCCAAGGGGTTGGCCACTGTTGGGGTGGAGTTAGAATCCATTGGGAATCTAACTCCATTCCATAATATCCAACCAACATTGGAATGGATCAAATCCATTCCATTCCATTCCAAAGTAGCCAACCAAACACCCCGTAACATGCAACTTATTTCTGGCTTCTCGGGGTTTATCTGATCTTAAAGTTCGGGGACATGAAGAGGGAATATCTGTAGATTTGCTTAATGGTAACACTTCACATTAATCTCTAAATTAGAATGGTTTGTTTTTATATATTTCAAACCAAAGAATTGATAGAGCTTCGTGTGCCGAATGTTTCTTTGAGGGTCGAACAGTACCTTTTGTTGAGTGCTAATCATTACTCACTATATCACCATTTGACATTTAGATGAAATGATGAAATGTAACACATGCAACAACAGTACAGTACGTTGATAAATGTAACTTTATTTTAAGTAAATAGAAAATAGTTTTTTTAAAACTGTTGTCATATACTCATGTGTGAATATGTGATATTCCAATTTTCTCTAACAAAAGGTTGATCAGAGTCATCTTTTGATTATGTAGCGTTTCTACCACTTCCTTGAATTAAGAATAAAAAGCTCGGACGCAGCTGTACCTCCACTCGATGGAGCCTTGAAGAGGATAATTGAACCGGATCCTGAACTTCGTTCTCAAAATATTTCTGTTATTGAAGAATTTCGCAAATGCTTTGAAGTGATGGAAAATCCAAAGGTGCTGATTTAAGCCAAACGTTTTAGTAACCGTGTTAGATTAAAATTGTTTGACTCTAACTTGGCCCATTTTACAGAGAAAGAAATCGGCTAGGTCAATAAGGGAAAAACCTTCTGGATCGGATGATGAGAGAGAGGCTTTACAAGAGTATAGACCAATGAAATCTATTGAAAATGTTCCTATGGCGAAGATTGAGAATGGTGACAGAAAACCGTTGCCTTCCACTGAAAATGTTCCTATGGCTAAGATTGAGTATGGTGACGAAAAACCATCCAGTTCTAATGTTAATTACTCTACTGCCCTTGTTGACAAGATTGGGAAGGTCACTCCGATACAGGACTTTAAGGCAATGCTAACACGTAGAGATAGCCCTGATTGGGTGACTAAAGCAATCAATGGTATGAAGAGTAATATTCTTGAGCTCGTGGAGGACTCTTATGCTGGGAATAACTATGGAAAAGCAATAGACTGTCTTGTTGCCCTTCGAAAAGGTTGTGTTCTTGAGCAGGTATGGTCATTAAACAAACAAAATTATTTAAGATTGCCTTATACATGGGACAAACTCAATGAAATGAGGAATGCATGAGGTTTTGGGTTAGACTCATATGTGTAAGTGAGTGCAACCGTCTGATGCAAGATTCACTGTTAACTAAAATAGATTCGGCAAATATCGTGTCATACATTCTAGTTGAACTTTTTTGCTTTTTACTGGTGACCCGGCTGCTGGTTTGAGTCCCTAAACTTTCTTTTTTGTAGGAACCAAAACCGTTCAATGACTTTCTGCAGTATCTCTGTCGATACTGCCAGATACATGACATGACGGATTTCTGTGACCTACTTGTCTCAAAGGGAATGACATTAATTGTAAAGTCAGAAGCCATAGACAGGTTTACTCTTCAATCTGGACAAAGCAAAAACTTATATGGGAGTATGAGACAGCCTTATATGAGACGGAATGACCAACCCAAAATAAAATGAGACATAATTAAGGGCTTGGTTTGCTCTCACATGTGAGATTGTCTCATACAATACTCACGATCTCACAGATATACTACTAATTTTGTTATATCATCATAACCTAGTTTTCTGTATACCAATTTTGCCTTTAATACATTGTCACTTTGTCATCTATCAGTGATGTGGCCGATGAAGCAGCTGGAAGTTTTCTGGGTACTAAAGATCCAAAAGTTGAACTGGGGTGATGCCAGTATCAGAATGACGGATCAATGCGAGTACTAGGGTTTGCCGTTGATGTACTAAAGTTTATCGCCTAACCAAGTAGTCTTTATTACCCTCTAACCTTAGCAGTTAGGGTTGCAACCAGCTTTCTTCCTGGAGTTGTCACTTGTCAGTAAGAACTGCAAGAAAATAGGACTGAGATAGTTTGATGATGGAAATTATGGAGTTGCGGAGTCATTACAGTAATCAGTGATGGTTGAAGCTGCCAATTTGTAAACTTTCCGCTTTGAGGAACTATCTTCTGATGTTCTTTTGTCCTTGCCGTATTTTGGTCATTAGATGGCGAAACTAAAACTGTCCAACAGGTTAGGCGGATCGGTTGGATACAAGTATGTAATTGTGGTTGGCGTAAACCATGTATCTGAAGTTCTGAACTATCCATCATGTTGAAATTTCTAGTACAAGATCGTTCTTTGTTGAGTAATTCTGACGCGAATATCTGGACAATATGACTATAATTTTATCATAAGACGGGCTGTAATTTTATATATCCACCCACCTACCGAAGGTGGGGAGCTAGTGTCTAAAATAAGAAAAACCAATCATGATTTTAAATCTGCATAAAAAAGGCAGGGAAAGGAATCGTTGTTATTGTGACTTTTTAATGGCCTAAGAATATGTTTAATAATGAACATTAATCAGTACTAAGAATATGTTTTTAGATATGCTTTTTTACTTTCAACCTCTTGAAAGAGGCTTACTAATTACGACTTACTAGTATTATTCTTATAATAACCCACTTACACGATCTATGATGTTTTAATATCTTGAAACTTGTACTCCCTCCGCACATTAACTCCCCCGCACATTAATGTTCTTTTCATTTCATTAAAATACTACTCGCAGGCTCTTAGCTCAGTTTAGCTGAAATTTGGTTCAATCAAAGATGGAAAGTGCAAGTCCAACTTCAAGCTTGGTTCTTTACTCTCACTGGTATAGCTCCTGTTCTTGGAGAGTTCGTTTTGCTTTAAACTTGAAAGGTCTTTTTCTTAACCCTTTTACTCTCTTTTTTTCTTTTCCGCTATTCATTTCATTTCCATACGTTTGTTCAAAATACGTGAGATGAATTTTGGAGAGAATATTATGTTTTAGTTAATTTTGGGCACTTCAAATCATCGAACCCTTCATTAGTTTTGAACATTTGATCATGTTTGGATTGATTTTGTATAGTGGTTTGCATATTACTGTAGGATTACCATATGAGTACAAATCAGTTGATCTTGTCAATGGAGAACAATTTACTCCAGGTGTGCTGTTAATTTTAAATTTCATGTTTAGTGATGTATTTTTTTATTTTTTTTGTTGACTCGTTGTCATTTTCCTACATCCGACTCCCTACCCCGCAATTTGCAGGAACCATTGAGGCATTTGGGTAATGTCGTTGTATTTATTATATGTTGGAACGGATTTTATTTAGACTTGTAGCCGGTAAATGGATCATTCCATTTCATTCCCCGGTATATCCTCCTAGTCAATTTGTAAACCAATCGAGGGACTCGGTATGCTTCCTTTCCTCTAGATCCCTTCATCCAAACAAAGGGTTATAGTTCTAAATATGGACTAAGGGTGTTGGACTAAGTTAAGATTAACCTGTTAACAAGCAATTGATAAGAACAAAATACGCTAGATAAGCGGGCCCTGTTCTTTCCATCTTAATTCAACTTACTTAAGTTCGGCTCAGGTCAGCTTCATTAAGTTAGGTTAAGGTAGGCTCAGGTCAGCTTAAACTCTATAGTAGTTCAATTTAGTCCAGTTCAGTTTTCAGCTTTATGAAATATAGTTCAACGCAGCTCTGCTCCGTTTCAGCTGAAAAGAACAAGGCCTTAGTTTATTTGAAGGATTATTAATTGAGGCAAAAACTTGAGTAAAAAGTTCGACGTTCCTACTGATTAGGATACGATGGGATGAAGTTTTAATGCGCCAGACGAGTTTAGAAGAACAAAAATACGACTACAGAACCTTAATCTTTAAGACAACTGTCATGAGATCAATCTTACAGAACCTGATGAGCGGTAACTGTTTATTTGCTGGTCCTGGATTTGTAAGATTTATGCACCAACCATAATCTTATGCTCATGATGTATGCTTGTAGAGTTTGAGAAGATCAACCCGCTTCATTATGTTCCAGTTTTGGTTGACGATGGAGTTGTTGTAGCTGACTCATTGGCCATCCTGATGGTTGGTATTGATTGAGCAACTGCTTTATCATTGAACCTTCTTTGAAATCTCTAATTTAGTGACTAATGATCTTCGTCATTTGTTAATATCTTATTCCTGCCAGTACTTAGAAGATAAGTATCCTCAGAGACAACTTTTGCTCGCTGATCCTCGCAGGAAAGCTATCAGTCTTCAGGTAAGATTAAGTAGTGCATGCCCATCTAAGTTCCTAGACTTTCGACTATGTAATTTAGGAAGGTATGTTTGGCACCTCGATGCTTTAAGGTTAACAGATTTAGTTTTCCTCTGCTACAGGTTGCGAGTGTTGTCAGCAGCAGCATGCAGTCACTACACATGAGAGGAGTGCAGGCATATTTCCCTTCTGAGCTCTATATATTTGTTCTTCCAGTAGTAATACACTCCGTCCGTTCACAGTTATTAAGGAGACGAAGTATTTTCATTTCAGTTATTAATAGACTAATATTGACTAATATTTCCGAACAGCTCAAACTGATATAACTAGACAAATAATTGCGAACGGAGGGAGTATATTATTTGAAAAATATTAAGTAGTAGGACAAATTGAATTTACAGATGTCTATCGAGAAGAAACTCGGTCAAGAAGAGGCGTTATTATGGGTTCAACAGATCATAAATAAAGGCTTCTACGGTTAGCAGATTTTCTCTCCTTTTCCTTGCCTCTTTATCCCTGAATTCTTGTATAATCTAGTTTTCAGCATGTGTGTTGAAATTTGTCATGTAGTTTATCTTTAGGACTTCGTAATTTTTTGATAAAGAGTAGCTAAACGGTATTTGTATACTTGCCTCGCCTTAGATGGGAGCCTTAGAATTTAAAGCAGTGGAATATTCATTTAACTTGCTGAGCTGAATGATTTCAGAACTCTCTGATTTGCACTTACTTTCTATAGCAACACAGTCTTGATCAGTATGTACATGTCATTTGTTACGTGCGTCGATCAATTATATGCTGCATAGCCATAGAGTATAGAATGTGAAGCTACAACAGATTCATTTGATGCGATTGTCGAGCATACAATCTATTTTACAGCTTTGGAAACATTGCTTAAAGATTTGGCTGGCAAATACTCGATAGGGGAAGAAGTCTCCATGGTTAGTATCTTTATCTCATTCTGAGAACTCATTTAACTTTTAATTGTACTTATTCTGTTGCATCTCTCTTCTGTACTTATGTTGATGCATGTTTCTACCGTTACAACTTTACGAGTATTCCCTTATCCTTCCCTGACTTTTTCTTATTTCAGGCAGATGTATTTCTAGCACCGCAAATATCTATAGCAATGAGCAGGTTTCACATTGATATGGTAATCATCTTTTCTTCACTGTTTTTGGTTGTGTACCCGACAATCTTCCAAAGTTATTGGATCTCTTGCTCCAAAAAGCTGTTTAGCGGGTTTTGGGTGGGTGAGTGGGCGGTACTTATGCAAATTATTGAAAATGCATTGTTCCTACATACAAACGGGACGACCTATGAACAGTTTTAGTTGCAAGTTGCAACATTCTCCTTCTATATCAGGTACAAACACACCTGTAGCATGTTACTCACCATATTTTGGTTGCCCTGCAGTCCAAATATCCGACACTGAATAGAGTCTATGAATCATGCCGGAGTTTATCTGAATATCAAGCTTCTCTCCCTGAAAGGCAACCTGATGCAAGTTCAGCAAGAATATGATTCTGCTTCTATGGCATACTCTGTATAAAAGATCTTCGCACTAAGACGTTTGTGTGGCTGTAATTTTACAATGCTGTATCCACAAGCATACAATTTCTGAATACCATCTGAACTTACGCCTATATTACAATCAATTTCAGGTGAGACTCGTTGGCTCAATAAAATGAATGCGAGTTAATTATCTGTTTCCGATATCACATGGTTTTGATTCTTAAGAATCAACAAATTCTGTCATATTTCTTCACTTCAAATGGGAGACTCACAAAGTTAAAACTTATCTAGCTACACTGATCTGATACATCCCCTACTAAAGCCCACTTATAGCGCAATTGACATTTTGCTGCTTACCTCGACTTTTACAAGAATTCCTAAAAGAAAAAAAAAATGGAGAAAAAAAATAAACAATTATGAAGTTACAAGATGATTATCATCGAAACAGAAGCATTGCTCTTTCCTGCATCTGTGAATGCTGAGGGCAAATACTCAAATCCGAAGACCGTCCACTGAAAGACCTTTGTCTTGGAAAAGCTTCAGTTTCTGCATAATTGTAATTCTAAAATAAGAGCACCAAAATGAAATTTCAATGTAATCCTAAGAACATACATACGCAGAATTGTATCCAACATGTAGGCAGAAGTTGATATTAGGCATCATCTATCAGCACATGTATCGGTGGCCTCTCCGCCTATATATTATCCACTCTTGAAGAGTTTTCGCGTGAAAGGGTGTATTATGATTAAACCTCAATTGGGTCTGCACCATGACTTAACTTTTTGGTTGAAGGCGAAAGAGAATCATACCGTTATATATTGTGGAGGATCGTCTATACTCGTTGTACCAAGGATGACCTCCCTTCTCAGTTTCGTTGTAAGCTTGTAACAAACTCGGATCTAAGAGCAGAAAAATTAATAAAATTTTCAGCAAATGACTTAAATCCTGCTGTTAGATAGTAGCTAAAGAATGATGTAAGGATATTACCTCAGATCTAGTAGCTCCTCCAATGACAAAAATGAAAATACGCGACCCCGTCATCTTAAAATCATTTGATGCTTGCCTCAGTACTGAGTCACTGTGTAGAGGACAAGTACTTAAGTTAGTACAAGGTTCCCAAGATCCTGAATCCAACAAGATAGAGCTGGCCAACGGTTAGAAGTTGAGTTTTAAGACAGAAGGAGATACCCGCTTCCATCATCTGAATGATTAGCGCGTGCCCATGTTGCTGTCCTCCTTGATCGCACTGAACGAGGACCAGTGGTTGTAGTTGTAGCTGTGCTCGCGGATGTACTCTGACTTTGATTACGTTCCTTGTTTGAACTTGGTTCGTTTATGAACTGGTAGTCATCCCTCGACAGTTCACCTTTGTTCACACTTTCTATCAAATCCTGAAAGTGAAGATATTGACAATACTGAGCTTATAACTTAATGATTTCACATTTACGGGTGATGAGCTCAAAACAATGTAACAACTACGGAGTATCATTTAGCGAATCATCACCAGACGCCTTGTTTAAGGATGCTGTAAATATTCCTATATACAACAAGAACACTCCCCCCAAAAGACCATAATTATTTTGCCAGGTTTCAGCTTGATCAGAAAAGGAGGCAAGATGCACGCGACAAAGGAAAAAGTAAAGCTCATAACTTTAACAGTAACCTTACCTCAATCATTGGGTAAAATTTTGATAATGCCCAGGATTCTTCCTCAGCATTCGTTTTATCTTTTCTAACCGAAATCTTCTTCTGTTGATGCAAATATCAGAAGAAAAAATAGTTAGATATCTGATAGCATTTGTAGCGTCCAAGCTAAACATCCAGTAAGACTATGATTAATACCCTTTTGCCGTCAAATGTTAATGAGAAACTCCCAGCTGCTTTCTTCTTAGCGTTTGGCGATCCTGCAAGCAGTCTCATATTTTTTATAGCCTTCATATCCTCTGCTGACAGTTTCGCCAACTGCGTGAAAAAGAAAGGCAGTGTGTTAGCTTTTGAGCTGAGAAAAAAGAAAGATAAAAAAATAGCTCCTGATTTTACCTGCATTATCTTGGTGGCCTTGTCTCCTTCAAACTTATCAGGGTGCACAGACGCATAAATCATCAGCAAACGCAATTTGTTCTCAACAGAAGCGTCCTGGAAAAGATCGATTCTATGAGAAGGAGATTTGTTTTGTAACAAGCAGCTTCTAACTTCTAAGTAAATTATTTATAAGAAACTCAAGCACCAAGACAATACCGGATGTGCCCTCAAGAAGGTTATGACCTCCTTTGTTGCTGCATCTCCAAAGACGATATCCTGTTCTACTTGCCCAAGGTCTCGAAGACTCATGTCCCGAATCATCTTGTTGATTTTTCCAGCAATCTGCAATACAAATGAGAATAATATAGAACATATAAACTTAACTGGATCACTGAATAAGAGCATTGAAAGTATATATTCCGACCTCCACATGCAAAGAAAGTTTCTGCATCTGTTCAGTGTACTGTGGCAAAGCTTGAACCATCTTCTGCAAGTCCCTGGTAGAAAGCTCGGCCCCATCCCTGCAATAAATCAGCAATATCCATGAGCACTTTTAGACTTGTTACTTGCGATATCATGGACCGGACAACTAAAAATATAGAAAACCAGCTGCAAGGAGTATATGGTAGGAAAGTTCGAAGACGCTTCAATTATTATCTCCTAACCTTGAGGCTTGACTCAGCTGCGCAGCTTTGTTCTTGGATGCAAAGTTGGTCATCTTGTCATGAAGCCGTTCACTAGCCTGTGAGATCCCGAGGTTTGTTAAGCCATTTCTTTTGACATACCAAACTTTTAAATAAGATTTAATTACAAGGAACATAACATACTTCTGCTATATGTAAGTGACGGATCTCTAGCCATACAGGATCAGTGTCATCCAGAATAATTTCCTTTCTCTCTGGCTGACCAGTTGCTTTGTTAGCCACCTGCCATGAAAATTAATGTGAAAGTCGAAATTGGTTGACCGCCAAAAGTCGAATAGGGACGATAAATTTTAAATGAAGGTAGTATAAGACAGACCTCTAAGACCAATTTGTTTCCATCCACCTCCAGTAAGTCATGGCACATGGCATCATAAGTCCATTCGTGTATCACCGGGGCAATCTGGAGAGTACAATGCAGATGTTGTAAAAACTGACTTTAAAAAAGATGTAAAAAAGAGTCATTTGAAATATTCAGATTACCTGGTCAACGGATCGATCCAGTATAAGCAACTCGCATGATTCCTTTTGCGGAAAGTTGGGAATTGTGGTTTTATATTTTGTCAAATAGTCCCAAACTGCGGAAGCAAGCTTTGACGGAACTAGCTCGTGTGGAGCTGCTGTATCAGGGTCCTTCGCAGTTTGGTATCGAACATAAGGGAGCTCCTACAGAAAAGAACATGTACTGACATGGTAAATGCATTGTACCACTCAGATAAATAAGTCTACAGACGTATTTTTTTAGAAGAAATTTTGAGCATAAACTAAAACGATGGCATTAAAAACCAGTAAAGAAAGAAACATGTAGATTGATCCGTAGATGAAACAAAAATATATAGCCATGTACCTTGAGTGAAGCAAAGACTGTGGCAATTCGGAGCGCCATTGTGTTCATACAAGCATCAAATTTCCGAGCATTTTGTGAAGTCTCCCCATAAAGCTCCTCCAAAGCCATGCCGTGATCAGTAACAAATACCTACATCAGCATTACTTTGATTAGTCAGTCACGCATCACTTATTCACAGGTAAATATACAATGATATTGGAGAAAGGCGAGTAAACGGTAGTTTTATTTGTGATATATCCCTTTTCACTCTAGTTCAGGTTACAATCATGATATTTGGTAAGATCTCTTCCCATCGGTCTTATCTGATGTCGCTTAATTAAGGAAGATTAAACGGCATGCAGGAATTGAGATACTAAGGGAATTTCTTCAAACTCCGAATATGCAATGAGAGAACTGTAACATGTGTGCTTAATACCTGGCTATCCACAGGAAAGAACTCCAAATTCATCTGCACATTACCAGAATAGAAGTAATTTAACAGATGCAATTTTAAACTGTCAATAAACAACAAAAGAATTGCATCTAACCTCTCTTAATGCGCCTATACGAGGTACCACGCTCATATCACTCTTAAGATGATTAACTAATTCCTTTGGCACAGGTCCGCTGAAAAACACATATGCTCTGGAAAGACAGATGCAAAAGCAACAGCGAGCAATTAAAACGGCGTTTCAAAGAACATAATGCCATTCAAAATAACTGAGAAGTGAGAATCAAGGCATGCCAGGTTGCATACTTTTTGTATAAGGGCTCTCTTCCTGACATGTCTGACAAGAACATGACAAGGCTGCAACAAGGCAAGAGAATTGTTAGACATGTCTTTACATTAGTTTGCTTAGAAGCGAATGACTGGCAAACAAGTTCTAGCAGGACTATCTACATATTTTGCGCGCCTCTTTATCTAGATATCCATGCACTTCATTGGCTTAATGTGAGCCTATTTAATGCATTCTTCGGGTTCTCATACAGAAGTTTTACAAATTCAAGAGTGCAAAAGCAGTCCGATCACTGAAGCACTTAAGTTATACAGTCCCATAACCGAAACACTCAACTTTTACAAATTGTAGAAGAAACAAATTACTTCTCTTTTGTGGGCTGAATGAAGTAAATGGCCTCTAAAGATGGCATTGGTTCCCTTCTCCTGAACAAATCTTCGACCACTGGAGTAAGAAAAAAAAAAGGAATATGAGCCAACAAAGAAAACACAAGGCCAAAACATTATTGCCAAAGATGATGAATAAATTATCTGCAACTTCTAAGTTCTACTTATGAAACTCAGATATCGCTCAATGCAGAACTGGAAATGGCATGAATTCTAGCTATGGAACATATTGAGGAAACGGAATGCGCATTAACATATAGATTTAAGAAGTTAAAAGTCCAAATAGTCTACAGAAAAGCCAAGGAAACTCACATGAAATCCCCTGATCAGTGATATCTGCCATCTTGCATGACGAGGACATAACTTTTACAGTGATCTTGTCCATGATTAGCACCTAGAAGGAACAGTACAGCTTGAACCATATCTCCGACATAAACAAAGATATGTCGTATAAAAGATAACAAGAAGATCTATTTGACACAGACCCACAAAAAACATTCTAGGGCACTATAAGATTTGAGTAAAAGGAGATGGCTGCTGAAGCAGTGACTCTAATGCTACTCAAAATAAGAACAGCACCAGCAAGATGATCACATCTTAACTTAGCAAGTACGGAGTATTAACAAAAGAATTCTCAATATACAACTCATTACCTATCAGTGTCTCTACCGATATCAGTAACAATGTCACTAGTATTAGAAGTAGTATATTTCTCCCTGAATTACTTATTCCTGAGCATATATATCGGAATCAATAACCAACTTTCCATTCTCCTGTCCCTGGACTACGACTATTAAAGGGCGTAGATAGTGATTTTGGGTTATTTCTCTTGAGTCTAAACTCTGATGTATGGTGCACCACTTTGGTTAATTCTGTGAATATCACGATAGCCAAAAGGCGAGATGGTCTGGTGTTCTTACATTCCCTCCATTCTCCCATCATACTAAAACTACACACTGCAGCAACAACCATAACTCATCTATAAAATACTCGCGTAACTTTTTTGTAAAATAAACTTAAACATACCTTCCATGCTTTTGAATCAGCTGAAGTTGATTTAAGCATCTCGTATAGAAGTCCTGAAATTACAAGGCCAAATTTCAACAATGCATTCGATGCAAGCTTATGATACATCATACAATTTGTGGATGTTTCATTCAAATTAGAAAGACTTAAGACTTAATGGACATGACCGAGCCATATCCACAAGCGGGAAGATAGTCCGCTCCATAAGTACAAATGAAGTTTCGTTTCATAAACCAGTTGGCAATGGGAAGAGTAACTCCTCAATTTATAAAATGATCAACTATCTCATTTTCTCCGAATCGCGAGTGTAATATTAAATTACACATCAATAAACAACAAAGTGCAAAGACTCCCTCCTTGGTACCATGTTCTCCATTTGACTTTTACATGCTCCTTAAGATGACAAGCTAGCCATTGTATTGCAACTTTAATTTTAAAAAGTCAAATGAAAATAATGTTCTCTCCGTCTCAATCATTTGTTTACATTTTATATTCCTTATGCGAAGTATTTTAATCAGGACTCATCCCTTGACCTAATTACAGTATAAGAACATATCATTGGCAAAATGTCAAACTTTAAAGATTCTACAGGCCTACTGCCTCTTGCTCAATACGTCTGATTAAAATACTCCTCGCAAATAATTACTCCATAGCAGGTAAAGAATTGATTAAATTGGAGCAATAATCCTTGGGAGGTGATGGATAATAGTTCAGTAAACTTCTGCGCAATGAAAATATTACTCTATCCATTCACTCGAATTCTGAGGAATATTTTAATCAAATATATGGAATTAAAGCGAATGAAGATGAAATTCACTTCTTCATTCATTCCATTTTCATATGTTTATTCAAAATTACCTTCTCGTATTTTAAACAAATGTATGAAAATAAAAAAACTAGACCATTTCCTAATATTTTCAATCAACATTTGATCGCTCTAACTTCAAATCTAAACTCCGCAACTACGAACAATCAAGCCGACATTTCCTCAAAATTAAGCGCAAATCAATCAAAAACATAACAAAATTCCGCATAATTGAAAAGGAGAGGGAGAGACACGCACTATCACGGCCAACCATGCGGAAATTCTTGTGCTCGTTAGGGCGTCCGCGCGCCGAGCCCTCGGAATCGGAGAACGACATTTCCAGAAAAAAGATCGATGCTTTTGTATTGCAAAAAATTGAGTTTCGAAGAAGAGTAACAATGGCGGAAATGGAGAAATGTAGAAGAGAGAGAAAAATAAAACAGAGGAAAATGGAGGAGAGAATATGGGACGAAAAATAAGGCGGGGTGTAAGAAGAGGTCGTTATATTTTCTGTAGGCGTGGGTCCCTCGTTTGTCTTCACACCTCACAACTACGACTATTTTTTTCTGGAGAGTCTTCTGTAAAACGGTTTTATCCAGCTTTGTAAAATCATAGTATAAGAACTTGGATTTCACAAATAGGATTAGACATGTTGTATATAAGCATTGTACAACCAAGGTATAAGAATCCGAGCTTATATCAAAGTTCATATTTTTATTGTGAAAAAGCTCATATATTCTTTACATAACCTAAAACTCAGATACTTTATTACAAGCTCAAATTCTACAACATACAACTGATTGTATAGTCCATGAATTGCCTTGATCTCTTTATATTGTGAAAAAGCGAAGGTTGGTGGAAGTTATTTTACACGAAATATATACTTATATAAAACGGTTTTATACAAGAATCTTATCAACTAGTCTTTTGTGCAACGATTTTGTGTAAATTTCGTGTAAAATGGATATAACTATCGAGAAATTCTAATTCATGTTTAATGCGAAGGTTGTTGTAAAAACTAATTAACTTATTTTCCTCTAAGGTTTTCGTCTCGTTAAGTTATATTTTCTTTGTTTCATTTAATTGTTTCAACTAATGTGTTATTGTTTTTTGTAGTTCTTTTTTGTAAATCATTTATCGTTGATTAGAGCCTCTGAATTTCGATAATTGTTTTCTTGATGAACATACCGATTTATCATTGATAATCATCGTTTTAATTAGAAACTCATCGTACGTATATCATTCGCGAATCATGACTACACTATTTTTTTGCAATTTTGCTACTCTTTTTATTTTAAATTGCACTATAATTTCATAATAAATTTATTATACATTTTCTTTAAAATACTTAGTCTTATGTTTAGGACGAGTTAAATATAAATTACATAATTTTGTCCAAGTAATAACTTAAATTAAAATTATTGAAAATTCAATGTTTCTCCAAGAAAGACAATGAGGGGAATATTTCATGGCATGTTTACGTCTTCTCTTGTCTTCGGTCTCACCGTCTCATGGCATTTGACTTTGGACGTGTTACGCATGTTCTTACTACTACTACTACTACTACTACTATTCTACCACTATTTCATTAAAAGATAAGGTCTCCTACAAATATTGGCATTGACTACACAATTATTAGGCACTTGAGCACTTGTGCTTCCTTCTTTGAAGAGATTTATATCAAATGTTGTAATTCTGTTGTGTTAAGTATTGATGGATTTATTGCAACTTTGTCTTAACCTTCCGTTAAAGCCCTATATCGTAGAGGCTTAGCTTTTAGACAGTTGAACTTCCTAACTAAGGTTCTTCAAAATTTTGGGTTTGCTTTGAAACTCGACCCAGGCAATACAGATGTCATTCATGAGCTACAATATGTGGTTGACTGTTTAGCATGCAGTAAGGTTTTGGTTGAGATGATTCATCATCTATCATTGTATCAGAGTCAGTGTGACCAAAGGTCACGAGTTCAAATCCGGACAGCCTCCAATAACTCACGAAGTGGAATTTCAGCACATGGTATTAGGGGGCATGTGCACCACTAACCACTCTTTGAGCCCAATGGGCACTCGAGTGAGGGGGCGTATTAGAAAATCAATATATATATATATACTCCGTATAAAAGAGAGTTTTTTCAGGCATTCCTATTGGCCGGTTGATTAAAATATTAATAAAACTAACAAATTCTCTAGAGAAAAGTAATTTAGGAAAATATGGCAAATATTGTCCCACATTGAAAAAAAACGCATGTGTTAATAATATACTACATATAAATAGTTAAATTGTCTCACATCAAAAGAGAACCCTAAAGTGGATTGATCCTATAATTATAAACAGGAGTCAATTCTTGGAGCTAAGGTATCAACCAAAAAGCTTCCGAGTCTCTCAAGTGTTGTTTTACAGAGCTCTTAAAAGATTATATTATTAAAAATTAAATAAACTTAGAAAGTATTCTAAATTTTTCTTAACAACAATGGAAAAATTAGAATCTCACTATTTAACCGAAACATGCCAAAATAAAACAGGGGATCCATAGAATGTGAAGTCTCCTTTGGCCTAACACATGCAAACTTGCCAAATACGGAGTAATGAATTTGAAAAAGTAGAAACATCCTTATGCTTACAACACTAATACTAACAATTCAATTAACTCTGAGCCTCTGATACACGTTTGTGGTGTTCAATAATATATTGATTTGTCCCACATTGGAAAATAACATAGGTGTGGTGAGTATACTAAATATAAATGGGAAAACTGTCCCACATTGAAAGATAACCATAAGTTGGGGTGATCCAATGATTATAAATAAGAATAATTCTTGGAACAAAGGAATTATGTTATTTGTCCCACATTGAAAAAATAATGTAGTTTTTGTGAACATACTACGTACAAATAACAGAATTGTCCCACATCGAAAAATAAACATTAAAAAAAACTACATATAAGCTCAAAAAATGGTGTAAAATATATTTTATTTGTCCCACATTG